>JAKRBP010001087.1:112068-126520 GCA_022398575.1 Heliothis subflexa | reverse complement strand
GTATGGATTATGTCCAGACAATTTTATGGAGAAGTAGGTATTGACATTCCTATTCTAAAAGCCTCCGTCTTATTTTGTCTACAGATTGTGGTTAATATTCTAGTTTCTAGGAATGAATGTAACTGTTGTTATTCTATTTTAAACGTTATTACAAAACAATAGAGGTTACTTTACTGGTCTATTAGAAGTTCAATTACGTACATAGAAAATTGGTTCTCTTTTGGAATTACTCAATTTCATAGGAAAATCTATTCTTTGAATGTCGATTGGAAATTAATTTTATGTTCGTCCAATACGTTAACATACCAGTAATTGTTGTGAATAAACTATTAGGCAATAAAAAGTCTTTAAAAAATTCTAATTAAAAAAAAATGTACAAAAACATGTCTATGCTTTCATGTTTATTTTTGTGCCAAGGTTTATTGATTGTACCAGTGTTGCCTATTATTTATAAACTGTGTTGCTAGACAAAAATATTTAGGATGACAAACAAAAATATAAAAATCAATAATGAAACACCACGTTAATATTTTGAAAATGTTTTTTTTATTAACACTTACATTTTTACAGCGCTCCTAGCCAACAGAGTAATACTATAAAATGAATCGGTGTAAAGAACTGTCGAACGCAAAACAATGTTAGTTCTACAGTGTACGTTAAACAAACCGCTTACAAAGATTAGATCATTACAATAATATCATCAACGACTATTGTCAGTGAGATGTACATCGTTCTCATCAAACAAGCACAGAAGGTCACTCTAAAGAAACGAACTTCATTTAAATCTATAAACATTTCATATAATTTAGATTTTATTAGTCGCTATAATGTTATATTTTACTTTTGTAACCATTATTATAATGTTATATGTATTCGTTACGAAAAATTGAAATGAATCGCTCCACTTGGTCCTCGGCGGGTGCGTGCGTGCCCGCGCCGCTGTGTGCTGGCACCGCGCCGCGCAAGGGCCAAGTGCCGACTAAAACAAGATGACTCTATCATAACTGTATAATTTTAAAAATTTCTAATTACGCATCCCTACGTTTTGTTATTATCTTTTAATTAAGAAATAAAATCTTACGTAATTACCATGAGCAGCCTATTTTAATAAATTTGACAAAATTCGCTAATAATCTGATTATTTTTAGAAAAGAAAAGCGTCGTGTCCGGGCCGGGCGTCGGTTCCGGGCTGACGAGATACGAACGAACAATAGTCGACGGCAGTGCTGTATGAACGTGTAGCGGTGCGACGCAAGCGCACCGCCCCCCGCGCCTCTAAGCGTTCGCGACTGTGTATGCTTTATTTATCTACTTTTACAATTGAAAATACGGCATCAAAATTTCAACTACCTACCTAACAGTAAGCAGTAGTACACTAAAACTCAGGCACTCCACATCGACCTCTCATACACCATGCACCCGATCGAATCGTCAACTAAACTTTTTTCACTCGAAAAATTCAACTTAAATCTAATTCACTTAAATTATAATAATAATAATGGCTTCTTAACTGTTAATTTTACAACAAATGCGTTTCGTTGGCCGCCGAGCACGGAGCGCGGCGGGCGTCATACTTTCTGCCCACTCGATTCACGAACGATGAACTACCGCTAAACGATAATTTATTACTTATTACATAAGTATGTGAAAAACAATTTTTATTAGTATTAGTTTAATCTATCTTATAATGTCATCAGTGTCACTGAGGCGTACTACTGTAACATGAAATCCGAGTCGGCGGCCGCTTGCGCGTGACGTCAGAGCGGCGGCCGCGGCCGGGCACGCGACGGCCGCGGCGCACTCGCTACTGTCACCCAGAGATTCAACATATCGAACAGATTCATCAAATTGTCGCATGACAGTCGAGATACTCGAACGTTTTAAACGATCTCGATACAAAAATAACATGATTCACGATTTTAAATAATATGAGTAAAATATTTTTTATATCATCACAAATATCAAGTTCATTCTCCACTGTGCATATATACATACATAGTTCGTTAGAAACGATAGTGTAAAGTGTGCGGTGGGTCGGGGCGGGCGCGGGCCCGGCCGGCGCCAGCGCAGCCGCGTCCTCTCGGTCACGTTACGCAATGAAACTTCAGAATAATACAGAACACTCGACAGGTACAGACACAGGTGCCCCTGTGCGGAGCGATGCGGTAACAAGCGGTGAGAAGCGTACACGACAGCGATTACACATATACCGGAACGGCACCGCAAACCTCTGTCAGTCTGATATAAGAACACAAATGAACTTTATGTACGCAGTAACTATCTGATGCACGACGGTGTGGACAGTGGTCGGTGCGGTTTAGTAGTAAGTCTCTTGTTCGAGCCAGCCGCCGGGGTTGCGGCGCAGGTAGAAGCGTCGGATCTCGTCGTAGATGAAGATCGACAGCATGAATGGTATGGCAGGCAGCCACCACACGAACCTGCGGGCGAGCGAAAACACCGTCAATATATAACATTCAACGAAGACTGAAACTGAATATCGGACTAGTTGTGTCTACGTACTTGAGAGGGTACATCCTCAATCCCTTGTCCATTCCAGGCGTGTAGGAAAGGAACGCAGCCAGCGCGGTTTCGAAGATGAGACCGAAGTTCAGAGCCCAATTGCGCATTCCCTGGTGGATGATGGAGTTGCGGCGCGTCTTGCAGATGATCAGATCAGCCCACTGTACTACGACGATGGACACGAAGAACGCGGTGTGGCAGGTAAACTCCAGAGCCTTGCGGTCGCGGTACGTCTGGAATATCGGATTTTATTTATCAGAGAGGAACTAAGAACTGAGCAAGACAATATTGGAAACTTCTACATATTTCAGAGTTTTGTCTTCAAAGTATTTCTAAAGAACTGTAGACCCACCCATTCCTGTCCATAGGAGTCAGTCAAGTCATTGATAGCCTTGGAGTCCCATTGCTTTCTGATGCCGAACAGATGCATCGGCAGGAAGCCGTTCTCAGCCATGATCACGAAGTACACGAAGAACCCAGCAGCGGCTTGGATCATACCAATCTGACCGTACGCCATGGAGATAAGCCTGTATACACCCAAACATAGTATCAGTTTATGGACTAACAAGTTTGCGTTGAAGTTACAAACAAAATCTTCTATTGGTCCTTGTAAATTTTACTTCAAGAATAAAACATGCATTAATTTGAATTGTGCTGTCTTTGAATTCTGAAATTATGTCTTTGAAAGTTTTTTTTTCTCTGACTGAGATTGGACCAGATTTTAGTTAATCAAATCAATTGTGTATAGTTAGTTTTTGCAAGTAACACCCAAGCTTGACAAACGAGACTGTTATTAATTGATATAAAAATATAGTTTTGTTTCTAAAAATAAGTTTTCTATTCATTTTTAATATGTTGATTGTTGCTTCAGTCTTATTTGTCATGGCAAGTTAATTGTTCATCAATTTGGAGTTTGAAAACCAGAATACAAAATTTTATAGCCTTTCAACAAGCGTATTCTGTTTTTCAAGCATTCATATTTACAAGTTCGGTTTAAGGTTCTAGCAATCCACTGAAGGTTCACACAAGCATGCAGATATCCAACTAGTAGGCGAAGAAAGCTTAAGCGAGTCCTCAACTGTACACTCGTGTTAGAAATAAAGGAAGAATAAGCAAGAAGAATAAAATAAATATAAAGGAAGTTAAACGATAGCTGTACAGAACTGCCTAACCATGGTGTATGTCATGTGGAGCTTGGAAGCACTAGTAGCGTGTGATCTCTGCAGTAACACGTGCTTCAGCTATCGAAATATACTACATAAAATAAAACGTATACATAAAATATTTTTTAAGAAATTATAAAATGAATGTTACAATATAAAAGATGCTCCATGTCGCCTAAGACATTCCTTTAACAAAAACGTTTGTTCAAAATATTAGTTATGAACCATTCGATCACCACTATGTTCTACTTTGGCTAACACGAAAACTCACACATAATAATAATCACTAGTGCGCTCTCTACGCCAGAGACTAAAATATTTCGCTAATTGTTCACTAAACGTGCAAACTTTTTTTTTCGTCACAGAATTGCATCGCTAACTTAATAATTGAATTTCTAATTGAAATATGGAAGAGTGAAGATTGTACAGATACAGAAAGTACTAGCTCGTCTAGTTCTAGAGACTTCTAAGGCAATTTTGTATAAATCTAGATAAATTTAAACAAGGTATAGATTTTAATTAAAATAAATACTGTTGCTGTGAAGAATTCGGTATATTTATTTTGTATTATGTACTGAAAGCGTCGCGTCTATTGATTTCTATCGGGATCGGGTTGTCTAATTTAGATAATATCGGGTTGACAGCCAATTGCATTACGATGGTCTAGGGAGGGGCTCGGATCGTCATAATCACTCTTCCACATCCAGTTTCAAATGGTACTGTTGAACCACAAGTAGCCGCACCACTCAAGATTCTTTAATCTCACCAAGGAGGAGGTGGCAGTACAAGTTAGGGCGGGCTAGTCATTGTGTTAACACCCAAATGAGATCTAGTAAGCTTGGCGGTCGCGTGGTGACGCGGCGGCCGGTGGCGGGTGGGTGCGGGGCCAACCTTCTGTTGACGAGGTTGTCGCGGTAAGGGTCCCGCGGCTGCCGCTTCATGATATCGGACTCGGGCGCCTCGTACGCCAATGATATAGCAGGCACCTTCGGTAACACAAGCAATCAGGACAAACCAACACTCGCGCGACCAGCACGCACGTACTTATACATAATAAATATACGTACATACACCCCTCGGCTACGCCGCAACCTATATCTACAACTAGCATTATTAGAAATTAATTAATATCAAAAACATACATAAAACTAATTTTATCGTAGGTACTTATATTACGCATAAATTAGCTAGTAAATATAAAAGTGGAAAAATTGGCGTGATTGAGATTCAAAAATTATGGCAGCTGGTACTAGCCTTGAGGAGACAAAATATAATCTGAAATACTACGCTAGTGAGAGAAGTTACAAATTATAAGCCCTAGCAGCATGTTTATATCATGTAAGTATATTACAGTGTCGCTGTACCTAAAGGTATATAGAAACGTATAGGTTAGTGTCGGAGACATGAGTAATGCGTGTGATGAAGCCTGTTGCGGCAACGTGACAGAATACCGAATGAAACGATGTCACTTGTGATATCAATATCGTGTCATGAGATATGAGAGGTAACAAATGAGAAAGTCAAAATACAATAATAAGAATATAATAAATAAATAATCAGTTATATTGTAAAGACGTCGAGGTGTGTTTATACATGCACGAAAGACAAATGACAGAGACAGGGAGACACCAAACTTACCTTCACACGCGAACACAGAATATAGCGGAAAATATATTAATAAAACCACAAATAAACAATGGAACAATGCGTTTGGTCTGTGAGCAGGACGCCGTGGGTCAAAACACGTTATTCCATCACCACATCAAGCTACATAGTTAAAGAAATAGGAGATACGTTAGTACAGAAAAATATATAAAAAGACATCGCAAGGCAAAGTTAGGAGCGGTGCGATTGTCGCCTTCAATATCCACACACAGAGAGTTCTAGAACCGTGTACCTACTGGACACCGTCCACACTGCAGGCAACAACCAAACTTCAATATTGAAGACTAGACACGTGGTAGCAAGCAAGTAGCGGATAGAATAATATCTTTGAACGAGTCTCGTCACTCGTGATGTTTTACCTCTCGTTAACGAGTTTATCAGTGAAAGGGTTACGCGGCTGTCGCTTCATAATGTCAGATTCGGCCTCCTCGTAAGCCAGGGAAATGGCGGGCACCTACACAAACACTAGCGATGTGAGCGACCGCGAGCAGACACAGCCGCCCGGTGCTCACGCACTCGCACGAAAGCGTGGTGCATCATGTCACATGTGTACAACATCGAACATATAGCGACCAGTGCGACCATACGCCTTACTCGGCAACACCGTCTACCAGCGCAACGTCTCCTGCCAGCCTCAGTAGCGTATGCTCGCAACTTGTCACGCTTAAAACTATCACAAAAATAAAATTAACACAAAAAATGTAGATCATGAGATGACTTCAGTTGTGGCAGACGGGACAATTCTTTGTAACTTAAAAATACAAAATGAACCATATGGTTAATGGGTGAAAATGTTTTTTAAAATAAATCACGATGTTCTATGACTTCATCGAATTGATGGTGATGGGATGAAATGACTGTGGTAACATCAGTGTGTTGTGTCTGTCTAACTGTAGGACATTATGTGAACATTTACTGCGTCACATACTTGCCGCCTTGGGCTTATAAACAATGGCTAGTAGTTTTAGGATGTCAGCAAGATGTTAGTTGTTTAGGTAGAACACATCTACGAATCATCCCCTCATTCCTAATGTATATACTTCCAGCAAGCAGTCGGAGACACGGTATGACATACGTGTTAGTAGACATGTATCCTATTAGTTTGTCTGCTTGATTTAGTAGAATCATGCATGACTCTACATTTTTATAACACTGTAACACAATATTGTTATTTGCATAATCGTAGTAAATTTTCACGCGACCAGAATTAAACTGAATAACTTGAATATATACGGTAATTTGATAGTTACGGTTATGCAAATAAGGTACACATTAGAAAAACACCCACTCGTCACGATATCGAGACAACAGCGACGTTATTAGCTGAAAACCAGTTAGTAGTCATTATATGGCAACATTACAGGTAGATAATCACTTAATAAAGACCTCTCATTGACTAGTTTGTCGCAAAATGGGTTCCTAGGCGGACGTTTCATAATGTCCGCTTCAGCCGCCTCGTAGGCCAACGCGATCGCTGGCACCTAAGTCAATAACTTATTTAAAACAAACAATAATACCAGCTCCAGTGAACTTCAGCTGAAATACTTAAGTAAAATACTATCTATAGAAAACATATGTATTTCACAGATCTTGTTCATTATTATCAATTTTATGTATAAATGTTAATTTGACGGAATTTTCTATTACAATGAACAAATGCTGCGAAATATCGTTATTCATTACTATAAGTTTACAAATTGTAATGTTGTATGTTACATTGTAAGAGCACATTTTCAAGGATCATTGTAAATCCAGTTTCAAACCAATTAACTTAGTATTTCATGTGATATAATAAACAAAGTACCTCAACTCTCTAACAATGTAGCATACTCGAAATAGACCTAAATGCTCTTGAAATAAGGTCGAACTTACCATGTCAGTTCCAAGATCGATGCAAAGGATGGTAACAGTGCCCAAGGGCAGTGGGATGTCGCACAGGATGAAGGCAAGGAAGGGTGAGATCTCAGGAATGTTGGAGGTCAGGGTGTACGCAATAGATTTCTTCAAGTTATCGAAAATCAGACGGCCTTCCTCAACGCCAGTTACGATTGAAGCGAAGTTGTCATCGAGCAGGATCATGTCAGCAGCCTATAAGATTAAAAATTGTCATCACCATATTCAACAAAAAAAAATATTTAAAAAAATCTTCAGTGTTGCCACTAACCTGCTTAGACACGTCAGATCCAGCGATACCCATGGCAACACCGATGTCAGCTTTCTTGAGGGCGGGGGAGTCGTTGACACCATCACCAGTTACGGCTACAATGGCACCAAGACGTTGGCAACCTTCTACGATGATCAGCTTCTGTTGTGGCGAGGTTCGGGCGAATACGATTTCCGTGTGGTACCTGATTAGTAAACAACATAGAACATTATATTTCTGTTTATATTGTTTGGAAATAACATTTACTTAATTAAAAGTAACTTCTTACTTCAAAATCTCATCAAGTTGGTCAGAGTTCAGTTCCCTAAGCTCAGTTCCGTGGACAACGGCAGCCTTAGCTTCGCGTGGGTTCACTTCAGATACGGGAATGTTCAGCCGGGCAGCAATGTCTTCAACGGTCTCGTTGCCTTCAGAAATGATTCCTACAGACTTGGCGATAGCCTTGGCAGTGATAGGGTGGTCACCAGTTACCATGATAACCTGGAAACAAATTATAATTATGAGAGGTTCAATTTTAGGAAATTGGGTAATATTTTTGAAGTGAGACGTACCTTGATACCGGCAGATCGGCACTTGGCAACGGCGTCAGGCACGGCGGCGCGGGGAGGGTCAATCATACTCATCAGTCCGACGAAGCGAAGGTTGTCCAATGGGAAGTTAGGGTCATCAGTGTTGAACTTGTAGCCGATGGGGTACTTGTCAGAGGGCAGTTGAAGATCACAGAAACCAAGCACACGTTCGCCAAGACCTCCGAGTTCCAAGTAAGCGTTGTTGAAGGCTTCCTTCATTTCCTCGTCCAATACCTGTGACAAATAATTGTTTTAGAATTTGTGATCAGATTGTAGTTACATATTTCTCTAGGGGAGATTTAGTACCTTCTCCTTTCCTCCAATGAAAATAGTGCTGCAACGTTCCAGAATCCTTTCAGGGGCACCCTTCATCACAAGCAGATGGCGAGGGTCGCTGGGGTCATCGCTCTCATGAATCGACACCTGGTACTTGTTGGTTGAGTTGAAGGGAATTTCACAAGCCTTCTTGTTGCGCTTCCTGATAGACAAGACGTCACCGAGAGCCAGTTCCATACATTTGAGCAGAGCAGCCTCAGAAGCATCGCCGGCAACTTCTTTCTTCAGAATTGGGACACCATCCTGACCGCCCTTGAATTCAGCTCGGTTGCAAAGAGTAGCAATTTTAGCGAGAGCCTTGAATCCGGGGCTGGTGCGGTCTGAGAAAAAAAATAACGTTAGTAAGGGCTTATTACTAATCACTGACTCAATAAGTGACTTTAAAACATGGTGTATACCATATTGAACTCCAGATTGATCTTCGGTGGTGTCAGCTTCAATGATCTGGTTATCGAACCACATGTGGGCGACAGTCATCCTGTTCTGTGTCAGGGTTCCAGTCTTGTCGGAGCAGATGGTTGAGGTGGATCCGAGGGTCTCGACGGCCTCCAGATTCTTGACCAGGCAGTTCTTGGAAGCCATCCGCTTGGCAGTCAGGGTCAAGCATACAGTTACGGTGGCTAACAGACCTTCAGGTACGTTGGCTACGATGATACCTGGAGAAGACACATATTATTAACCACCGCTCTAACATAGCAACAATATCAAGTGGATTAACTTTTGGTGATATACACTTACCAATAAGGAAGATAACAGCGTCCAGCCAGTGGTAGCCGAGGATGAAAGCAATAACGAAGAAAGTGACTCCGAGGAACACAGCCACGCCGGTAATCAAGTGGATGAAATGGTGGATTTCCTTGGCAATGGGGGTCTCTCCAGTGTCCAAGCCCGAAGCCAAGCCAGCGATACGACCCATCACCTATTAAACAGCACAATGAAGATTGCTATATAGATTGCTGTTATTACCTATACTTATTCTTTCTTCTCATGGCCAGAAGTTATGATTGGTAAGTCTATTATTCTCCAGTTTCACAACTTACCGTATTGTCGCCACAGCAGATAACTACGCCCTTCGCCGTGCCCTCAACTGCGTTGGTAGAGAAAAATGCCAAGTTCTTGGTTTCCAGAGGGTTTTCATGAGTAAATTCAGAGCCACGGGACTGAGGTTCAGATTCACCAGTTAAACTTGAGTTGTCGACTTTGAAACCTCGCGCCTCAATTATACGGATGTCAGCTGGGATGCGGTCACCGAATTTCACCTGAAGATTTTACAGGCAAGTTAGCAACGTTTCTTTAAGAAAGAGGAACATATGTCTATTTTTACTTTGAAGAACTACTGACCTCGACAATGTCTCCGAGTACCAAGTCTTCAGCGCGCAGCGTTAACTTTTCACCCTCACGAATGACGGTCGCGAACTGAGGTACCATGTTCTTGAATGATTCCATGATCTTCGAAGACTTGCTTTCCTGGTAGTATGAGAAGATGCCCGTAACAATGACTACAGCCGCCAACACGATACCGAGGTACAAGTTGTCGTCCGCAGGTTCTTCAACGGTACTCGCCTGGGGATTAAATGAGTCAGGGTCAATTGGACTGCTTCTTTACTTAAATACTTAAGTTATTCAAGCATCATCTCAATGCACTGCTACTGACCTGGATTCCGTAGGCAATAAAGCAAAGAATAGCACCAATCCACAGTAATAATGCGAAACCACCGAACAGATTTTTACAAAACTTCACCCACTCGGGCGTCTGTTTTGGCGGCGTGAGTGCGTTTGGACCATCTCGTTCAAGGTTCTCTTTCGCTTTCGCGTGACTAAGGCCCTGAAAGTAGAAGAAAGTAATTAGTATTCTATTGAGTACCTCACTGATTTCAACAAAAAGCACTGAAACCATGTCCTTACATTCTCTGGATGTGTCTGAAATCTTTGGTAGAGCTCTTCGGGTGTTACTTTGTGAAAATCGATGTCCAACTCTTGTTTGAGATCATCTAGGTCTCCTGCTTTCCGTTTTTTCGCGGGGGGTTTCCGGCGTGTCTGTAATTTCACATCAGAAATATATTAGTAAGTGACAAGGACATATCACGATTCTATAATAAAACACATTATCAATAGACCAGTTATCGTTAATCTTATTTATACAAGCGAAATGATGAAATACAAAATGCAATGCGAAATAAAAATGCATTGAAAACCATGCAATACTTTATGTTGACAGCTGCTTGTCTTGCGACTGCTGGCGTCATTGGTCACTTAGCAAGATTAAAATGAAAGATGGAAATGTAAATAAAAACCTTGTACTGTCCGTCAGCAGTTCTATTATCATCCTTAATGGGTCCGATGGTGGCGACGCGGTACGAGTCGGTACGGCCATGCTGTAAACACAACTAGGGGCTAGACACATTCTACAAGGCGGCCCTATGGGCCATGCACTCATGATGTATGGGTGGCAGTGAAGAGCAACGATATCGGATGGATCCTTCTTAGAATAATCCCATGAGATGCATGAAGAACAAAGTAAGATGCATGCAATATCGATGCTCAAGAGTAAAAACATGTACAAGAAAAATCTTAAAGTATCTGGATACTGATCTTAAATGAATAAGAAGCAATCCAGTCACTTTGATCAAAATAAAAAAAATAATGTATGTTGATCTAAAACAAGACAAAGGTAGCTCTAATCCAAATTACATCTAAAAATGATTGTGCTAACTATGATGTAATAAACTACAATTTGTAAGGGTGTGTGGGGAAAAATTCAATAGAAGTACGTATTCATTTGAAAAGCGTTCAATTGCAAAGCATTACACAGCAACAGAGCATATGAGGCATAACCTTGCCAACCGAGTACTCTATAGAGCTAGGGACCAACGGCTCAATGGCGCTCAATTGGTCTGAACTAGTTGCGCGTGCGAACCTGAGCGAATGTAAGGACACCGCACAGGCGAACACCTCTACGCATGGATGGCTTCACACATAGAACCTCAACCACTAAAGTATAATACTAGACATATTATACTCCAACCGAATACTCACGTTATCCATAGTGTTCGAGATTATTTATACTTTAGGGGATACGTCCTATCGTCAGGGTATGTTATTGTAAACTGCCCAACTAGTCACGCTATAATGTACGAGCTCAAAGTTAAAATTGCCTGGATATGGGTTCTTACGTAACAAACGAGTGCGCTGTATGCGCTAAAGGGGAGTAATGTCACAAAGTCTAAATGCGTCCCCGGTGCCGTAAACAAGCCAGCCGTCGCCGTCGATAATTGATGAACGTTTTCATAGCAGGCCTCATTAAACCGCGCCCTGAATTCCCGTGAAGGTTATCGCGAGAATAACTAGAATAACAGGCTGTGAAATGCACTCGTGCCGTGAAATTTGACTAGTAATGGATTGTTTAGTAGGGAACGCTTAAAGTAAGCTGAGAGAAGTCCGACTTCCGTTACGAGTGGAAGAGGTATGAATAATGAATGACCAAGACGGACTAAAGTTAACAAAGGGGTGTTGATATAACCGTGGCACGAGAGAGAATGATGAAAACGGAATATTCATAGGGTGTCTTCGAGTTGGCTCTTGCCTTTCACCATACGGTGCAAAGCAGGAGCCAAACTAGGACTGACATGCGGCAGAGGCGACGGAGGCGGTGCGGCGGCGTGTCCCGAGTTACATAAGCGGCGCGCACATCGAGCATGCGCACTGCGGACCAACCCCCCGCTCACTACCCTCGACATAAATAGCTAAAAGACAAGGTTGCCACCCCGGGGCCTCGGCGACCGCATTTATAATCTCTATAAAGGTTAAACCGGAATATCTGATGGAAAATCGAAACTGGTTCCAACAAGAATAAAACGTCGACCGTCTGCTAAAGGGATGATTAACCCACTTTTCAAATCTTGAAACTAGATGATTGACAAGTTATGAAAGGGTCTTTCGGGGATCATGTACAGCGACAGTTTGTTAACACAGAAAAACAGATACAAAGTTGCCAAATGAAAGTATGTGGGGAGTGTGTGCCGTTACATTGGAATCGTCACAAGACGACTTTGGCAACCGAGGAGGAGTTAATAGATAATAATTATTGCAATTTAACTGAGGAGCCAAATGAAAATGGCACAAAAAAAACAAAACAAATTAGAACCGATTCAGTCAATGAATAGTATACAAATGCTGTGTCATATGTCAGCCAGCCGGCGGAGATTCATTGCCACGGCCGCAAAACTGCTTTACACCGAAAATTTGTGGTTACTACTGTAGTAGATGTGACGCGTGAATGAGACAATTATTTTTAACATTAATGAAACGCGGCGTTGCTGACGTGCCTCCGGATCCCCGTGACGCCGAGCAATCCTCAAACGTTGCCAAAACACTATTATTATCTAAACCCTACTTTCACGCGGCCTATCTGGAGATCTAGACGAGCATACGGAACTATAACACGTTACGTGGGCGAATCGACATTGAATTCCTTAAGACTTCAAGAAAACTATATAGATATTACATTTATTTTATAATGTTTCTTTAGCAACGCCAGTTGATTGATTGAGACGTTAAAAGCTGTTTTCTTTACGTTAAAACCAAGCGAGAATCTTTGAGTATTTGTTTTGGCAATTATTAAAGTTTAGTAGCTAATTCAACAGGCTCATTTCAATGGTATACGTTCTTTTTATGTGTGCAAGTTTTTTTGTTTTATGCCAAACACATTGTAGTGTGACTTCAAATTAAGCAGATGTATTAAATCTTTATTTACAAAATAATTATGATGACTTATTACACGAGTTCAATAAAACACCTATTAAAGATTTTTGTCAAAAATGTTCCAAGATAATTATAGCTAATTACATGACCATGTTTTGGTAACCTATGCACGTCTTGATAGCCAATTGACAAATCAATAACAATAAAGTCATAAGTATGATTTTGTTTTATTTAAAGATCATTGAACTATGAGTTTAAAATAAAATGGTAATCGAGAGATATTTTTAAGAACAGTAAGTACTAAAACTATCACCGAATACTAAAAGGGAATATTAATATTAAGGTCCTATCGCGTCGAAGGACCAAGAACGTCTACCAGGAAATCCAGAGCACGGAAGTAATTAGGACAAGACTGCAAAGGATGGCAATGATTTAGTAATTATATAATGCATGGCGCGAGCCCATGCAGCTCATAGCTGTGGCCGTGGCAACAAATGGTGACAACTATCAGCCAGACAATCTTCTGCACATGTTTCATATAGTCACAATGCATAAACACTGCACTGCAATGATCGCAGCTGCAATTAAATCCGTCCACCTCATTTACATGGTACAAAATCCTGATGATTAGGCCCGAAGATATAAGTTACATAAACTGCAATGCTATATTTGTTTAACTATTTTAAAGTTTTAAAGACTGGAAGAACAGCTTTATAAGAAAAGGACAGATTTTTTAAAATAGTTCAATAGTAATTTAAAAAGATTCTCATAGAAGACATTAGAAAACACCTTCAAGGACCACGTCTAGCATCCTAATTGATGCGTGCTGTCGTCATAAAGGATAAAGGAAATACTCCAATAGAGCGACGGTACTCTATGCGATTTAAATGACATAATGACAAGGCAATTTTCTAATAAACCTTCGGTACTCTTATAGTTGTCGTGTCCGAAGCACGGTTGGCTCCCGCGACAACCTGTTAGCCACTTCCTTCAGAACACCTAGTGAGGAATGGTCTTTTTGCCTTAGTAATACGATCACGCGATCAGGACATGACGTTTGTAAAAGACAGGACATTCGACCTAAATGGGCGTGAGGTAACTAGGGCACGCTGAGAAATCAATATCCAGTTTTCCTGGATAGGGCTTTGCGAAATCGGACTGCGACTTTCGGATTTCTATTAATTATAAATTGATGGGATATTTTTTTTCTTTATTGTTTAATACAATAATGTTTTCTTAGAGTTTTTCGTTAATCAAGTCTTTTTATGAAACTAAGAGGATTTGTCAATGCGGTTCTACAATAGGGTGGAGCGTCAAAAAAAATTGTTGATTTT
>JAKRBP010001084.1:128954-142527 GCA_022398575.1 Heliothis subflexa | reverse complement strand
CTCCTTGTCTCGTCTCTTTGTCTTGAAGCTGAAATTCGGTTGTCCTAAGTCATTACGGTGGAAAATGAGTAAAAACACAGAATGCAAACTCGGTTTTCAGCAACGTAATCTCTTTACATTATGTGCTTCTACACTCCAGGCGTATACTCTCCGAAATAATCTTTCTTCATACATTTAAAAAGATACATTAGGTACTCCTTTCCAAATGTAAAGATATTAGAAGTCGTACTTCGCTAACGGCGCGTGTCGCCATCTAGTTTATTTGTTTACAATAAATTGTGTTGATATTTGTCATTGTTCTCGATGCCACATTAGATTTACAAACAACGAAACATTGCTTTATAAAATGAATTTAGGATATCCTATTTTCCTAATGCATAGCGAGAACATACATAGGTCGTTTGTTATTTAACTGAAAGCTTCATAAAAGTTCAACTTTATGAACGTTAAAACATCGTGACGTTGATAAAGTTGCTCGAATTTGTGCATTCTTGACAGCTCGTGTGAGAATACTTCATCAAGTTATGTGAAGTACAGTCGAGTGCGGAAGGTCGGGAATATGGCGCCGTGAATTAATTACTAAACTTCATAGTGCCAGGCGTGAGGACACGTCTCAAGCCTGTCTTAACAAATATGCTGAAAAATACAGTTTTTAAAAGAAGTTTTATGATAAGTTGGTCCTTACAAATAACTAGATGTTATTTCTGTGCAGTGCTCGCGGGAGAGACCACGGAGCTCTCGAGCCGCGCGTCGCTCGCTGAGCCCTCGCCAACTAAACTTCCAAGTACGTCTTCTAATAATAAATAAACAATACGCTACAATAAGATCTCGAAGCAGAAAAATATTTTTATAAGCTTTGAGAAGAGAACGGTATTTCAAAATTTTTATTTATTGAGTTGTATAATCTCAACGGATTGGTGTGATTTTCGTGGATTAATATTTTTCAAATATAAACATTGTATTTGGACACAGTTGTAAATTGAACAAAAAAATACTAAGTCTACAAATTGGTCATAGTAAAATTACACTTTATCAAAAAATACTCTTCATCAACACCATAACATGTTTGCCTCATATCATCATCAAACATTTTGTCCAGAGATCTTATTCTAGCGCCCATAGTTTTGTCACCGACACTGCACGAATTTATGTCCCGCACAGCCACCCACTAAGCCTTCATTCCCGTGGCAAATTGATCGAACGACCCGAAAAGTCCGCATGAAATTAAATTTTCGCCGACACAACATATTCGCAGCACTTTTTACCTGAAACGAAATTGAAATGAAACAGAAAGTGGCCGGCCAGCAAATGGAAAACATAATAACTGGCGTATTTCCAATAGGTGTTACACCCTGGCACAATGTAGATCCCTATCACCGCCATCCCATTTTCGATAAAGTACGCTCACGTTTGCCGTCGCTATTCTGTCGGCTCCACTCAAAACGCGATTCGGAACCTTCCATTGTTTAGATGTGTTTTTGTTTTGATGTACAACCCGAGCATGTGATGTGTATTTGTTATTTGTAATCATGATATTACAGTGTTTGTTATAATGTATTTTATATAGTATCTTCGACAATTGTCTGTACTTTTGTATCAGAAATTTCTTTGTCATATTTAATTACAGACTTTATCCCTAAACCGCATCATCATTAAAAACGTGCCACTAAAATTCATCTAATGATCTTAATCTAGTTTTTACCGCGGTCTGCCAAGCGGTAGGGAAACTTTTAATGGCACACTAATAGCTCGAAATGAAAAGGAGTCAGTATGAAGCATGACCTGAGTCAAGTCGAGCGTGCTGGCGACATTTACCAAATGATACCAAGTCACTACACTACTCAGAACAAAAGACCCGTATGTATAAAACATGGACGGGTTAATTTTGAAGGCGGCTGAAGGTTTTGTTCATTGTATTTGTGGAGTTAGGCATTGTATAAATAGTTTATTGTCTAGATTAATGTTTTACTAGTCTTACTTTGACAAAGAATAACGTGAACATTCAAAGGTTTGGGTAAAAAAAAATACAAACAAACGAATTGAGAATCTCCTACTTTTTGGGAAGTCGGTTAAAAAATAAAGTTACTCATGAGACTCAGGAAATTTTGTATTCATAAATCAGAACAAAAAGCCCCTCTAACTAGGCTACTTGCCATTAAAATTGCCCAAAGTATTATAACAAAGCATAGCTACATTTACCAAAGAATACGTATAGTGTTGCTTCCGCGCAGTCAGTTCTGAACATGCTTTTGATCTGCCGCTATTTTCAAGAAAGCACTTTTTATTTTCTGTGACGTAGCTCGGAGCGTTATGCTAAAGACGGCTATTTTTGAGCTAAATCTCTACAGGTGTAGGTTTTTAGACGTGGAGTTAAAAGTTTTTGTTCAAAGCTGATGTAGCGATGTTTAAAGCTTAAAGGTTTGGGTTTAAAAAAGAAAATGAAAGGATTTTTTTTATGAAATAAATAACTTTACTACAGATTTGATATAAGAGTGTGTAACAAAGAATATAGTGACTACTTAGGCCCAAGTTCGACGATAACATAAACGTCAGTTTTCTGTAAACAACTGTTTTCTATGAGCTGTTTACTATTTAATTTGGGCCTTAAAGAGTTTTTATTTAAGAGAAAATAAAAAATGCTTTTTACTTTTGCAACGAAGTATTTATCGTGGTCCAATTGTTCATGTAACACAAAACCGTTCATCATTCTAAGGCGAGGTTTATCAACGTTATTTCACTCATTTGTAACTTAACAATGCTTGTTTCTGTCATATGTTATCGCGGTTTTTCAGGAGCATAGAGAGCTTAACAAAAGGGGACCTTTTCGGGGACACGGTTCTTTCAGATTGTATGTATTATGAAAGCAGAATGTTCTGACATAGTTAAATGCATTTAAATATTATATTAAAATACGTTTCTAGTAAAATAGAAAGACAACGGGACTGTTAAAATCATAAAATGCAAAGAAATACAAAAACTTCTACCATTCTACTACGGTTGCTACGAAACTTGTGCGTGCTACGAAGCGTAGCAGTCGTAGCGGGTAGCGGTCATAACTGTGTTGAGAAATATAATAGGAACTATTTGAAACTGTTTTATTTCGTATAAACTGCTTACTTTAAAATTCACATTCTTGTTTTTACATATCCAAATCGATTAAATATAAAAAAGTTCCAATAATGTGATACGTATTCTGGATAATAATCCCTAACAAGATAAGTGTAACAACAACTGAGTCACCAAGTCGCCTGTGCGCCTGATCATGCAACGTTGCAATATTAACACAATACGCTATTCTAGAATACCTTATCTAAGTACGTGATAATGTTATTAATCAGTCATTAGCAAATGCAGTCACAGACTTATATACGTTGGAGTACGTAATCGTAGTTTTAGTTAACAAATCGCTCACATAAAAAAAAAAATTAATCAGAAAGTAGAGCGATATTTTTTTCGCAACATATACCTACGCTTTCTAATAGAATTTTAAAGAAGTACAATTTTTAATTATTAAAAAAAAATTTTAACAAACAAAATCAGGACAAGTTCATTTGAACATAGATTTTTGCTCACAAAGTGAAAACTGTGAGATGACACATGCATAATAGATCGCAGACTCCATCCTTCTATGCAATCAGAGCTGAAGCCGAGCGAAGCCGTAGTGATTGCATACTCGACTAACTATAGTAGAACTTTTGAAAAAGAATAAAAATATGTGGTGGTATAAGCTTCTAATACTTAGCTATATCGTTACACATTGTATCATCACTATACAATTCTAAATAGAACCGCAAAAATATAATCAATTAATTAATAACATTTTGTTTATAATTGATTCCAAACAATGATATTCTTGTATCAAATAATTTCGGAGAAACGCAAACAATTACAACATCGTTACTCCCCCAAAAACGGAATGAAATCTACCAAATGAAAGTCTACGTTCTTTCTTTAGATTCTAGATCTTTGTCTAGATTTTTCTCATACGGGCTCTATAACTCCCAAAAATATCTCATTGACCTATAACAATATACAAGTGTATTCATACTAGCAATTGCTTCCAGAGTGCGACCGCACGTTCGTGAGCCGCGGTGGCGCGAGCAACGGCACGTTCCACGCGCCGGAGCTGGTGAACCCCAACAACCACAGCCGCCAGTGCCTGTACACCTTCCTGGCTGCGCCAGGGCAGCGCGTGCTCGTCGAGTTCCGCACCTTCGACCTCCGGGGAAAGCCGCCAGAGTATGCCACCTTTATTGTTTAGACGAGGTTATAGCACCTGGTGATCTTTATAGAGATCCGCCAACATTGGTGCCGGACAGATGTTAGGAGATTTTTGAAATAGTCTGATAGATTCTTGATGGTGAGGAGAATTGTAAAAATATACGCGACATAATACCGTAATGTAGTTTATCTGTTATGACTGATAAACTCCTGTAGAGCATCGCATACTTACCTTGCACAAAATAGTTAAAACAATGTGGTACCTAAAAAGTAAAGCTGTGACACCATACAGAGAAACAAGTCCACGAGTTACAATTAGAGCACAAGAACGTCTTTGTTCGACATTTTCCTCAGAACCGTACCACAACTTCCACCTTCTCGAATCAATTTATAACTTTACTTTGGAAATAGAAGTTCTTAACTTTGAGTATTTCCAATCAGCAACTTCAACAAAGGGAATCAAATAAACTCTTCTCACATATGTGTGGGAATACTTACGAAGCACCCTCGGATCATAATGTGATGTTATTTGACTTTACCGCTCATTTGTTTGTTGTTTTGCAGTGGAGCCGCAGTGGGCGAGCTACCAGCGTGAGTATAGCTACCCCTATCAGCCCTCCCTCATTAATAGAGACACAAACATGTTTTCTACCAATACTATTATTTATGAGCATAAGTATAGACTTAGAAATTAGGTCAAACTTATCCGGGAACCTTGACTTGGTTCGCTTGATATATTTCGCTGAACCGATATTCATTTTGTTGATAACTTTGTGATCTAACGTAAAATGAAGGATAAATAATTTGATGAAATTAATTTTATCACAAAAATGATCTCTCCAATATCCAAAAAATATTACAGTCTTCATACGTAAAGGTCACTGCTGCGACAGACTTTGTATAAGAAGGTAACCGTCTTGTCCAGATGCATGCACGAGTCAATGGACATCTACTCGGAGATGGCGTCGCTGGAGGCGGGCGAGCTCGTCAACTCGGCGTTCGGCGGGAGGTACTGCGGGCCCATACCGCCCCGGCGCCGCGTCTCACTGCACCGCGCCGTCGCACTCTCCTTCTTCACAGACAAAATGTACACGCCGCCTACGCTCTTCACAGGAACCTACCAGTTCATCAACGCAAGTGAGACATATGGGACGATCAAAAAATCTCCCCCTTGGTTTTCACAGCATTTTTTAAAAGAAAAACTAGTAAAGAAAAAGGCCATTATGACCTTCTCCAACAGAATGTATTAAATTTGTATGATGTGTGTTGCATGCAACTATGAAGGTATACGGAGTTATTACAACAACATTGAAGTGCCCGTTAAAGTTAGCAGTCCCGAGTCCGCATAACTAATTTTCAGCTTTCGAAACTGTCAGAAGTTGCAGACACTCCATTTCTGATCAAGTACATTTTAAAATAACTCTCGACTTTCAAGGAACTTCCAAATAAGAACTCCAATATTTTTGCTATATTGGAAACTTTGGTCAATTTTAACTTCATATCAGTATAGAAAATTGAAAAAAATGAAAGAATTAAATTATACTTTTATTTCCTATTTTTTTTCATTGTCAGAAATATTCTTACATTGAGATTGACAAGAGGTTAATTACCAATTAAAAATACTAGATTAACGGCCAGTTTCACAGGTACCAGATAAAGCTATCTGACACACAGTGCCATAAAAATATTTTTAATTTTAACAACATTTCTATAGCATGATCTGTTAGATAGCTATCTGGAATTTATGAAACTGGCCGTAAAACATCAAGTGTAAAAGTTAAGTTTTAATTAAAGCCTACAATTTTTTCCTAATAGCGGAATTCGAAGTGGGCACCCCCGTTCCCAACACATTGTGCTCGTTCGTGATAGAAGCGAGCAAGCGCAAGACGGGGCTGCTGCTCTCGCCGACGTACCCGGGCATCTATCCCAAGGACATGACGTGCAACTACTTGTTCAGCGGCCAGCCCGGCCAGAGGATACGGCTCGAGTTCCGAGACTTCGATCTGTTTTTCGGCGGACCTCAGTGAGTAATATTCTGTTTTATGTACATTGTTATTTGTAGTTCTATTTTGGATTTTTTTGTAATGGTTCAAGAACACCATTACATTGGTGCTCTGAAATATCAAAGAATCATTTTTTTATTAATTTGACGGCAATTGGCGAAGTATAGTAAGGGGATCATTTCCGCATGACATAACTAAAACTGGACTTGGTCTGAATGTTTCCGAATAAGAAGAGTATGCATCTTTGTAGATTTATACATCATTACTACTCGAATCTGCGTACTACACAAGTTAGTTAGCCAAAATCTGCTCCCATTGTCTGCCTTGATGACCATGCACTTTCTTCCCTAATCTTGTCTCCCACCTCACATTAATCTTAAGAAAATTGACAATATTTCCAGCTGTCCGTTCGACTGGGTGCGCGTGTACGACGGGCCAGACAACACGTCAGCCGTGATCGGCACGTACTGCGGCCAGCAGAGGAACCTGGTGCTGTACTCCAGCGACGAGAGGCTGCTGGTCACCTTCTACACGCTGCCGCGCGCCGCCAGCACCCAGAACCGAGGCTTTAAGGGTATCTTCGAGTTTTCAGAGAGTTTTGTTAAGTTAGGTAAGTGGGATTCTACTTGTTTATACTTTAGTTGTAGATTTTTGCAGGAAAGAAGATGAACAGTAGTACCTTATACGTATAGTGCTTTCAAAACCTTATAGTTATAGGGACTTTATATGAAGAAAGTGTGAACTTTTTTGAACGGTTCTCTTCACGTGTGCTATACGTATTGCCAGTTTGTCCAACGTGCTGCTCCAAATATTCAGAATGTAGCCTTACTATGGATGTATAATGCACAATATGGGGCCCCAGTCCCCTCTTGACTAAGTAACTGTCTACCGACTTAAGTTATTACAACACTCTATTGAGCGCGTACAACGCAAACTTCCTAATTTATCATCTTTATTACATCCTTACTTTTTACAAAGACTTTTTCCTTTCGTAAGAAATTCGAAGGTAAAGTTTTTTTATTACTTTCGTCTATTGGTTTTCAGATTTTATAAGTAAACACGATGCCGAGCACATTAGGGGCTCAGAGTGCGACCAGAAGATTCTTAGTAAAAAGGAATCGACGGGTTTCGTGTACCATCCAAATTATCCATTCCCCTATATACAAAAAGTTGTTTGTAGGTAAGTGCCAATGAAGGTATACTGAGCATAAAGTTGTGTATTGTATGCTGACAATCTTCATCATTATTTTATATTTTCTTTCGCAGATATTTTATATACGGTATGCAAGATTCACAAAATTTGGAAAGGGTTCGATTAGAGTTTCAGAACTTTTCTATACCGAAGGGCGACAATCCGAAACCGGAGTGAGTATAAACTTATATTTCTCTTTTATTACTTTTTGACCCCAGAACTTTGGAGCACAGGTGTTTCAGTATTTTTCACAAAGTTTACTATGAACTGTAACCATAGCTTTTCAAAAGAATATTTACTAATGTAATTTTGCACTTCCAGTTCATGTCCTGACGGGTACCTAAAGGTATACCTGCGCGGGCAGGAGGCGACAGACTCTTACGACAAGCATGACGCCGAGCTGTGCGGGGAGGGGGCTAGTGGCAATCCCCCCTTCCCCCCGCCACTCCTGTCCGACGGACCCCGCCTTGTTATGGTCTTCAGCTCAGGGGAACTACAGGGTAGGGGGTTCAAAGCCAAGTATACTTTCGAGACTGGTGAGTAACATCCATAGGTACCTTTTTATGATGATCGGATCGGATTCAAAGATATCTTTACTCCCATTAAATTGTCTGGGGTCTCTCTGTCTATTGATAAAAACTACACCAGTTCCATAGTTTTTGAGTTCCGGGGGTGGTTTGTAAGATAACTAACTTACTTTCCCAGAATATCGAGTGCCAGGCACAGCGGCGCCAGGCGGCGAGTGTGCATTCACGTATCGAAGCGAAGCGAAGAAACGCGGCGAGTTCAACTCCCCCCGCTACCCCTCCAACTACCCCTCGCACACCAACTGCACTTACACGCTGGCCGCCACCCCTAGCGAGCAAGTCACCGTGGTGTTCGACCACTTCAAAGTGAGGGCTGATGCCTGGAATGCCACTGCGGGCGTGTACAGGTAAGCTTCTTCTTATCGAGTGAGTAGGTTTAATCACGTATCAAGCCCTAGAGTCAGAGTTTTCTGAAATCCACCTAACGGCCCAGAGGCCGTCAGAATGTCAGAACGTGAAGTCTATTTTTGGGATATAACAAGCCCTCAAATACACTCTAGCAGTTAACAGTAACACTTCAAAAACACGTTCATACTCAAAAATCAGAATGGTGCATCGACATTGCTTAACAATGAGATGTGTTTCGTAGACAGTGATTTTTTACGAACAAAGCCCGAAGACTTATGATTGTGATGCAAAAGCTGGCTATAGTTGAACCCTTCCTTATACTGCTATACTTACGTTTGCAGTGGCGCAACATGCAGTGAAGACTGGGTGGAAGCGTGGTGGGTGGGTCGCGAAGGTACGCGGGTGCCGCTGGGTCGCTGGTGCGGGCTGGCCACACCGGGGCCCATGCACTCGCCCCGCGGCGCCACGGGGCTCGTCATCGCGCTGCATACTGATGCCGAAGCCGTCGCCTCTGGATTCAAAGCTAGATATATATTTGAGGTAAGAACAGAGGTAGACTATGGCCTTGATATAGGTATATATTGTTTTTGGGATGAGAAACCTCCTAAATAATCGTTCCCTTATATCGAATCTAGCAGGCACTTAAAAACATACACTTTGTCGTAAGGTTAGAATTAGTGCCATGATATTTTAGAGGTTAGGTACCCCTAAATTCTAAAAAAACCTCTAGAAATAATTATTTTCATTCGTCTAACTTTATCAGCCTGCGAAGTCGATATTCGGCGACTGCGGCGGCAACATGTCAGGCGCGGAGTGGGGCGTGATCACGTCCCCGAACTTCCCGCAGAACTACGAGCAGCCCAAGAACGGGCCCGCCTCCAGGGTCTGCAACTGGTTCGTCACGGCGCGCCCCGGGAAGAGACTCTTGCTCAATTTTGAATATTTCGCTGTCGAAGGACATCTTACTGGTAAGTGTTAACAATGCAGCTCTGTAGGATTGGTGATTTTCTAGGATGTATTTTGTAGCCATTAAGTTGTAAAAGGTAACCAATATTAAATCTAGTCAATATTTTCTTCAAATGTCCCAAATGGACTGCCATTTAGACCACTTGTATGTCATTCAAAAACGTTTTTACCTATTGTCGCATAAAAACAGTAGTACTCTGGGCAACTAGCCTCATCTGAAGATCACTTTTAAAATTTTCGGCAACTTATTGATTTACAAGTTTTAACATGAAAATATGACTGTGACTTCCAGAGCGCGGATGTCCTGCGGCAGTACTCCGGCTGTGGTACGAGAGCCCGGGCCCGCCGCTCGAGCTGTGCGGGGAGAAGGCGCCGGCCGACCGCTGGCAGTACCTCTCCTCTTCCAACTCGATACGGCTGTCGTAAGTCACTTGTTCTTTGCTTTAGTAGAATCTATCGGGTGTCTCACTAATGTAGCTACAATAAATTTGTAAATACCTACCAGTTTCAAGGCAAAAATCTATATAAGCAATGCTCCGTCGAGTGGGTGTGAGTGTGAGCACTGTGTTCGGGCAGGTTCATAATAGCGGATAAGGCGGTGGGCGCGATGGGGTGGCGCGCCGTGTGGACGGAGGTGACGGTGCCGGAGGGCGGCGGCTGCGCGGACGGCGCACTGGACTGCGGCGGCGCCTGCCTGCCGGCCGCCGCGCCCTGCTCCGGCCTGCAGCACTGCGCGCTCATGCCCGACACCAAGCCCACGCACTGTTAGTATGCACCGCTTCTACCGCAGACCCACGGACCTCTAATCGTACTATCGTAAGATAGACTCTCTTTGTCTCCTACATATCTAATGACTTTCTCTTTTAGGTGTTATCAAACTTCGGTACGTTTAATAATTACGACTAAGTCTAAATTGAATAAGCTAAACTTTTTCCAAATTTTTAATTGATTTGAAGACACTGTATATTACGATTGGCACTTTACCGCACTTTGCATTTCCACTTGATAAATGTATTTACACCGTTGCATTTTGTCGTTGCATTATAGGGGTTACAAATTAATCAAGTCTATATAATATAAATTATAACTATGATAATGTAGCTTGTTGAGAATACTTATGGAGTAAGCAGTATATGGACCATTAATATTATATCATTGTGCTTTAATTGTTTGCAAAAATCACGGGTATAAAATTATGAAGAAGAAGAAAAAAATCGTGTAAAATGTCTCGACAGGATCTGTAATTTCTAGAACACAAGGCTGTCATAATCTATTCACAACCACAGCCTGAATAAATGTTATTATAACTAAATCAAAGGAACTAATTCTAATTATTGAAACAAAAATCTGTCCTAATTCGTACCTTCTGAACAGAAACGGTCCCCTGTGGTCCTTTGAGTTCCATAACACTAGGAAAACTTTTCGAAAACGAATCAGTACTTATTAGAAAGATAGTTTGTATAAACATATAATTGGACCCACCGAGATATTATACTCGTTAGTAAAGTCACGCATCTATTCGGTTAGCTGAGAGCCCGCTTCGTCGCCACACGAAGCTTGTCGTACATTCGCTGCTTACTCCTGCTTTTATCTTCTAAATCGTTGTAAAATATTGTATTCTAAACACTGTAGCACTGTTAACTAATAACTCTAAACAAATAACAATAATGTTATGTTCACTGTACTTTCTCAGTATACTGATGGTTCAATGCAATCTTTGTCTCTAAGGATGTTGTTACATGTACTCTAGGGTTCTAGGTGTTTAGACACGTTCAAACGATAAATCATATAATTGTTGGTGAATTAGCAGAATATATTGAATATGTTGCAAAGATTACAGACTTTTTCATTTACATACCAAGGCTCCCCTTAGTATAATTTAAATCTAACTACTTAAATGTTTTTCACGTTAACTCATTCTTGCATCCATAACTTCTACTCCATTTAAATACTCTATTATTATTTTACTTTCTTCAAATACTGTGATGACTCAGGAGAGTTGCATCTCTGATCTGTCCTAAGTCTAAATTTTTGTTATATGTTTTTGATCGTTTGCGTATCGATAAATTGTTGCAATTGATAAAGTAGTCACTCCAATGGGACAAAGCTTGCATTGAGTCATCGCACTATGGGGCCCTCGACAACTGTTTTTGACAGAGCGCTTTCTGGTGGAGTACGACAGTCGATTCTCTGAGTAGTCTTAGTTTGTTGGTAGTGGTAGTCGAAGTGTCGAGTCGCTGCGGAGTAGGGCGCGAGTGTTCCACCAGAGAGCGCGAGGGGCCCCGCTGGTCTGACGGCGCGGTGTGCGCAGGCGGCGCGGCGCCGGGGCGGTTGGCGGCGCGCGCCGCTCTGGTCGCGCTGTCGCTTGTGCTCGCCGCCCCGCACTGACCGGGCGCTGCGCACGTGAGTCTAAATAACACCCGAGCCCTCACGCCAAGCCGCTCCTATTTCCTGACTTCCTTCTATGTCCATCGTCATTGCCGCTTCGGCTAAGGGGGAAACAGACAGCAGCTCTAGGTCTTCAAGAATATACAGCCAGTGTCTTGTAAGTAACGTATTTCGCAAGAACTAAGATGCAATATGGAAATTTTCATGCATTTAAAATATAAGTAAACCTAGCTGTCTGTTTCCAACTCGGCTACGCAATATCTTTCCACTACAAAGGAAAATGCTCTCTGCAGTAGGTAACTTACTTAGGTGCAGAATTGGAAACTATATCAACATTTATTTGCAGTAATCGGTAAAGGTAATCGGCATACATTTTTGTCTAAGCTTATGTGGTCGAATTTTGTTGTTTCTGTTGCGGATTCTCTAAACACGAATTTGGGTAACTTTTGTAGAATGCCGAGCATCTCTTCAGCTTTACGTCGAGTCGCTTTGTCACGTGCTATCTTGATCCTGGATTTTTTAATTGTCTTTATTTAACTACTTAAATGGTCTGCGTACTGGAAAGCCTATTGTGAAATTTTCTTTTTCAAGAAATACACCAAAATAAAAGGCTGCGAAAGGAGCAATGCAATTAATCATCTGATACGAAAAAGAGGTTAAGATATGGTTAGCTTTAAGCCTATGTTCGTACAGGCAAGACACTGAGAGCTCATTTAAAGACCATTAATTACATCCAGGATCGCTTCATCACACATCAGTCTCTGCTTCCCTTCTGACTTTTCACTTTTATAATATTTTCTATAAACCGTACATGTTTGCATGTTGTAAACTGTCTACCTAAACTAACACATAAACATAACAAATAAAACTTAACTAAAAGAAATGAAAGCTTTACAATATTCAGAGTAGATATACTTAATATCTAGATGAAGCTCTGCGCACTGAGTGAAAAATCAGTAGAATTTAAATTACCACAAACTGGAGCAAATCTTTGAATATCGTAAAGCTTCCCGTATAACAACGTGTAAGGCCCAAGAGGTCGACTCCACTCAGTGTCAGTTGAAGCCAGATCGTATAATTACTAGAACACAGGACGCCTATATGCATTTTTTTTAATTGGTCAAAGGGCAGTCGCAAAATGCTGCCTATATGAATCTTAACAAAATGTTATGTATGGTTTATTCAGTCATGAAAAAAAAATCAATAAATAGGATTCTTAGTAAAAAGAAACCAAATCTACGTAGGTATCCAGGACAAAGAATGAACGTAGATCTGCCTTCTCAATTAATTAAACAGGTCAAATATTACTAGTTTCTAGTAGTGAGGTAAAGTTGTGCCATTCGAATAATGCTATTTTTTTAAGAAGTAAGTAGGCGGAAAAGTCTTGAAGTGTGTCATAGTTTGCAATGTAACTAAACCCAAGGTCGATACATCGATACAAACACATAATCGTACCCATTTCAAGTGTCCGACTTTAGAAATCCTCACAGGTAACAGAATTGCCAATTCTATTGAAGCCTACAATCTGAAAACCAAAAAAAAAGGTAGGTTTACGCCTAATTTATATTCGGTACGTTAGTAATATTATCCCACAAAGACACAAATTTTACGATCTGACTTCTCTTCCTACATCCACAAGACATGCATTCAAAGATCTAGCGACAAAAAGTTGTTAGAGGAGTCGGTCCACTTAGTTTGGACGAGGTTGTAGGCGTGACGTATTCGTAGGCGGCGAGAGCGCAGTGACAGGCGGCTCCGGGAACTTGGGGTGGTGGTGGGCCGTGTGCGGCGGCGGCGGCGGAGCGGTGGCCCTGGGCGCGTGGTGGGCCCGACGCGCGCGCAGGGCCCGGGCCGCGCGGGTGCGCCGG
>JAKRBP010001084.1:110025-120705 GCA_022398575.1 Heliothis subflexa | reverse complement strand
ATGAAGAGGTAAGTGTAGAAAGAAAACAAGGACATAATAAGGCAAACACAGTTTTGCAAATTTATTCCACATATTAAACTGATACAAGATTGATACAAGTCGAGTTCTAACAGTATGGACATGCTATGTGGTCGAATACAAAAAAAGTTTAGTACAGCAATAATAAACATTACAGAAATCCTGAACTTTACAATACTACTGCCTCACACTAATGTATTTTAAGGGAAATATGTAATAAAAATAAAGCAAAAAAACTAAAGCAGGAACACAGTCGGGAAATGTTCGAGTACAGGGGGTGGTTTTTATTTTAGCCGTAATCGCTAGTCGTCGATTGAAGTATCCTAAGTTGTAAGTATGTCAAAAAACAACAGTCAAACTCCTTACAATATAATAATTACTGCTAAAATACACATCACATCGCAAAATGCGTTCACAGGAATAAAATATATCGAATAACATGTATTAAAAAAAAACAGACAGTCGACGGGTCCGCGACCCGAGCGCACGGTCGCAAACAGGCAACCGCGGCCGCGCGCTCCCCTCAAATAAAGTATATATTAAATATATATACGGCTAATACGACAGTGAAAAACATAAGCATAACGGGAAACTTACAATCGAAACATTTCATAACGTCCTACTTTAAGATTTTTTCGGATCGATGCGATACAAAATCGAAAACTCGAAAATCAAATAAAAAAACACATATATAGAAAAAAAGTAGAGCGATCCTCTCGGCACGCAGCGAGGACCGGACGTGAACGTATCCGCGGGCCGCGAGCGCGCGTACGCAGCGGCCGAGTCGCTCCCCCGCGCAGCTTGTAGTGCCTCCCATGCGGGGGCCGGCCGGCCGCGCCGCCCGCCCCGTCCCGCGCCCTCCCCGCGCCCCGCGCTAGCTGGCCAGCGGCTGCTGCGCCAGCGCGCCGCCGCCCCAGCCCGCGCCCGCGCCGCACCCGCCCGCGCCCACCCGCCGCTTGCACTCCCCCCCGACGTTCTGGTGGCCCCCGTCGTGTTTACGTTTACCTGCGACACAAGAGTACCCTCATTAGTACCCTCGCCAACGATCCCTATCTCCACCGTCATCAACTGACTAGAAGACAACATGCGGTAACTACTACAATCTCTGGATAAGGTAGGAAAAGGCAAGGAATAGAAATTCATTACGAATTTGGAATAGGTAAGGAACTAGAGGTATCATTCGGATGTAGAACACTAGCGCCCATCATCCAGGCTAGAAAGCCTACAATAGATAGGAACGTAAAGGTCTTCCACAAACTTCGAACGGAAACAATGGACTCGTCACTCGATCGAGCTCTACAATTTTGGTCAAGTTTGTGGTAGCCCTGGGACTAGCAAGGACCGATATAGGAGGTGGATAGTTACCGATATAGAATGTATCGAAATCCAGATTTACACGCAAACCATCAAACATGCTGAAATAAAAGGAAAAGGTTTCAGGATATTATTTGTCGGGCAAGGGCAACGAGGTCGACCGAGAGAGAGTCCAATTGTCAATCATTCGTAATTTAGAATTTTGCAGTAGAAAAGAAGTTTAAGGTTTATGGATTGTATGAGGATTCAAGTAGAAAAGGTGTGAAAAGTTTGGAGTAAGTACTGTGTGCGATGAGTAGCTGTATGTGTCAGGATATTGTATGAGGTTCAGAAAAGATTATCCTGTGAAGCACAATGTCCTTCAGGGTCTATAGTTCTCTAAATCGGTTGAGGCAAATGCAATTAATGGAAAAGTAACAAATCTTGTGGTGAAAGAGGTGACTAGAGGATGAACTGTAGTGTAGCGTGTAGAGTCGGCACTGACCTGGTAAACTTGGCTTGGCGCGGGGATTGCCACGCATGGCGCTGGGCGTGCGGCGGCCACGCGCGACGCGGCGCGCACCACCACGGGCCCCAGCCGCGGGGGCCGGCGCCGCCGCCGCGCGCCGCGCCCATCGCCCGCCCGTCCCACATGACCCAGCCTGCGCACCCGCACACTCAGCTCGCGCTCCGCACCCCCGGCCTTGCCGCACTCCCTACGATACCCCACGCTCCATCTACTCTCTTACATCATCTCGACTTGCTAAGTAAACTTATCATCCAAGTTGTTCAACAGGAGCGTATCAAAGTATCGTAAGGAATCTTCCAAGGTACATTGGGGACGAGAGTGCCAACGTGAGAAAGATTACAAACAAGCGACCGATTTCTGTTTATTTGTACTTAATGCTTTTTGAGTTTTGTTAAATTTCAGCTTTGATGGAAACCTGAGCACATCAGCAATCTGTTGGCTGTAAATAAACTAATCTAACACTAACATGCACAATATAATTGATATATGCGAACTAATAATTAAAAAATCTAGTTTGCATCAAATGTACTCAGGTTTTCATTGTAAACACATTCACTTAAATTACAGAACTCGGTCAAAAAAATCAAAAATATAAACAAGTACAAATTATTCCAACTATAACACTGATAAGGCCGTTTCTCTTCTTCAGGTGATATTAAAGAAACTATGGGCTTATATTACACGTTACAGTTGAAACAATCATTGAAATAAATTACTATCATGCTGCAAAATATTTCGCTATCGCAATACAATGTAACTGTCAAAATACCAAATAAATATCATTACACTAGATATATGTAAATTAAATACACAATATGCAATCGCTGCTCAAACCATTTAATTCGTTATATTCTATTCCCCTTACTAACTACCAGTTAGAGCAACGTCCGCAAATTAAATATCAACATATTGTGGCTTTCGAGATAAAAGTACCTGTGATGAGCTCACATAAATCATGGTTAGTGCCAACGTCACAAGCATTGTTACAAAAAGAACACTTTTACCGTGGAACGCCACACAATACCAAGTTGACCAACAGAATGTCAAAGTAAATCAGTGAAACAATCAGGTACCTACTGAAGCTTTCTAAGTCAACGAATCGTCCAACATTAATTTAATAAAATGCATTCTAGGATAGGGTAACGAATATCGCTATTTACTTTGCCTACTCGACAATTAATACTTGTATATAGTAAAGAAATAAATGCTACTGTACAAACTAGTGTCGACTCGTCTAATCAATAATCACTAAGAGCGACACGACATCCACTAAACATGAATATAATTTGGAATAAAGTGGCGGTACCTGAATGCCTCCGGTTAGATCGTAGTAAAGCGAGTTGGGCCCGAGCCCGAGCTCGTCGTCCTGAGTGAGGCATTTACCAAGCGGGTCAGTAAGTCTTCTCAACATATTCTCTACCTCGTTACAACAACGAGAAATTATACAACATTACTCGGGCGTTCCAAAGCTTCGGGGCACGCTACGTTCCTCGCCTACGGGATGTGAGCGGGTGGCAAAGCTCGGGCGTGTTATCGGTTAGTGGCAAGCCAAGCGAAGCTCTACATGGGGGTGACAAGCGCGGCGGAATGACGTTAAGCGGTGCAAATGTGAAATGGCAACTGAAAACAACAGGTACAGATGAGAGACGGGCATGTTAGTCGGAGTGGCCGCAGCCATATAGACCTGATGGTGAGATCGGCCGACGGCCACCCCGCGCCCACTAACACTTTTCCCGGCAATCAGTGACAAGTCGGAGGCCCCGCCCGCCCAGTGCAATCACCACCGTCAGGCCTACACACTACCGTCTTTACCGAGTCACTAACTCCGTTCGAGGATGGGATTAAACAAAAAAATAAAAACAGTAGATGATAAAAATTTGGCAAATCAAAATCGATAGAACAATAATGAGTACAGCGACTAGTGACTAGTAAATAAGAGTGATACATTAGTGAGTGTGTGTGGGACCCACCGGTTGCGGTCTGTTGGGAGGCTGGCGGACGGCGGACGGTTGCGGTGGCCCCGCGTAATCAAAATAGAACTCATCGTACCGGTAAAATGGCTCATTGTAGCCACCTCGGTAATCACCGTACCCGTAATAGTCGTAATCATAATCTATAAACACACAACACAGGCCTTTTAGAGGCTAAGCTAAACTAACTCTAACTTACAAGCTACCGATGTCGGCTGGCGGTTAGCGAGCCTCCACGACACTCGTACCGGGAAAAGATTACAAGTTACACATGCTGTCGTCACTTTACACGGGGTACAGTACAGGTATGGTATGGTACAGCACACGGGTTAATCCAACACCTCTGCTCCTCAGCGATCACACACCGCGGTACGGACCGACTGAAGCGTCTTCATATCGACACACGGAACAACATGCATCCTCATACGTCTAACTGTTCATGTCCATTGTCTGATGAATAAAATTGTTTATGAGCATTTCAATTTAGATGATGATTGTATGGTGACTGTGACAACCCATCACCGGAACCTACCTACGTGGCTACGTATCCAGGCGTCAGGCGGACACCTCGACACTCACAATGACTCAGAACTGATCATGCACTGTCTGTTAATATTGTTATTACAATTTAGATGGACCATATTGTGTAGCCCTCGAGTATCTTTAATAGATCAAAGTTTTCCGAAACCATGCATCGAACCTATTCCTAGCTGTCATTAATACTAGCCTAGGTAGTAGCGTTAATGAAACATGTACTGAGGCCTTAACGATACACTACAGAAAATTCCCATCGTCTAGATATTAAGGCTGGTAAGTATGAACTGTTTGGCAACATGGCGGGAAGTCCCGGTGGTGAGTGTATAGTAGCGGCCATCTTGTTAGTAAGGGACAGTAGCGGATTGTGCGAGTGTGCGCGTGGAGACCACACCGTGTTCACATCTCTGTTCGTGTGAGGGATGGGGAGCTAGGCGGAGGGAGATCGTCTATGCCGACTAGTTAGTCTTTCTGTTTACAATGGCCATCGTACGATTGTAGGTACGTTGAGTATCTAGTTCCCTTCACCTATCTCTTGTGTGCTGTCACGTTGTACTGTTTTCTGGTGCGCTGGAGGCTCGGTTACTAACTTGACCCATAGAGAAGTTCCCAAAATGTATTCCATTGACATTTCAAGTTAAATGAATATAGTAGCAAAATTCCCTCATTAACATCTGTAGTATTAGGTAAACATAAAACAGAGCGTCCTGCTCCAATCCGTGTGGACGTGTACCGCGCGCGTCGCGTGTGCGTGTCGTCAATACGTCCGAAATAACTTGGCGAGCCTGAAGCTGGCTTTTTGGCTGCGCAGTAGAATTTTTATGAACAAAATCGTCTACTGCGCAGGCAATCGGCTGACTTCAGTCTGGTCGAGTTACTAGTGACGCGGTGTAGGTGTGTAGCGTGTGTAAGTGTGAGGTGTGTGTGCATACTGACCGTAGTCGCCGCGCGCCTGGGGCGGGCGCGGCTGCGGCTGCGGCGTGCGCCCGCGCAGCACCGGCGAGCAGCTGCACCAATCGAATCTGACAGTTAACATCCCGACGTTACATACATCGTGAACGTGCCTAGCTAGCCCCGGTAAACTCTCAAACTGGCCCACTGCCGTTTGTACACATACCAAATAGAGTCAGATATGGATAGCCAATCGACCCTCTCAACTGGAACTCCAAGCTGCGTGTAGAAACTCACAATTATCGTCAACTTTTATTTCCATTCAACGATTATTTTCAAGAAACATGTTATTGCTCCAAGTAAAACGTCAGAAGTAACTTAATTCATCCCACCAAATTACAATACTAAATGGAAATGGAGTTTACATATTTGACTTCTTTATTCCAGCAAACATCAAGAACAAATGTTAGGTGGTGGTTTTTGAATGGATTTTAAATGTTGACGATAGGGCTTTTTTCATCATGATTTATTTTTGAATATAATTGATGACTGACACTCGTACGAATACAAGTCCATCAATCATGTATTTGATGGTTTACTGAGGCATCAGTGAGAAACTAAGTTTGCAAATATAGCAATCAATATTTAATTAGGTTCACGTAAACGTTTTAGTATCGTTCTCAAAATGGGAAGCATTTTGAGCAAAATGTACGTCGGGGATATTATAACACGAAAATATTCAATTTGTATAAACGAGGAGCCGTCGAACAAAATGTAGTACCAACTGTGGGCCAGACATTTGAAAATTCGAAAATATGTAAATCAAACTTCAAAAACAAGTTTTTGCTGCCAAAGGAAAATAGCACGCTAGCCCAAAATCCAAAAAAAGTCTTGAGTTACTTAAAATGAACTACTAGCGCCCTCTACACAAAACATTCATTGTGTGGTCATACCTAAAAAAAGCGATTACAAAAACGAAATTTTTCCTAACAGTCTTATCCTTTGTTCGAGAGCCCCTCAGACAGTATAGTACAGTTTGGGTACAAGAGTAGAACTTACCCGCCACGGCCGTGAATCATTTGCATCATGCGTCGTTCGCGCGCGCGCAGAATCTCTTCCTTCTTCTTCTTGTCGGAGGGCGGCTTGGCCAGCGACACTTCCAGCCGCGCGCCGCCCATCTCCTTGCCGTCTAGCTCTTGCATTGCCTGCAAGTGCCATCTTATTTGTATAGGAGATTGATGATACAGGAGATTAAAGATTTTGATTGGTTCAACGCGCAAATTTTAAGAACTACTGGTGGGTTTTCATTGTAGCAGATACTTCTTGCGCTTACTATCACTACAATTTCTTGCACTCACTATTCACGGATTTCCAGCGCGGCGAGTATGGGCAAATCTCCTAGCTTGAAGGAGGCCTATGTCAAGCAGTGAACGTCTATTTGAAGAAGGTAGTGGATGGGTGCAAACTGCCCAACACGTTGTTGGCGCTTAGTAGGGAAGGCCGACGTTCATCAGTGGACGGCAATAGGCTGATATGATGAATATTCAGATTTGCTATTTTCTTTCAGCATTAGAATCTCCATTTAAAGTAAATATGCTAAGTTCTTTGTTTCTTGAAAAACTACTCTCATTGCACGTAGAAAAAAAATACTGTCATACTTCAACTGAATTAGTAGGTACCAAAGCTTAAAAAAACCTACACTGCTCTCACCAACACGCATGCTCAACACATGCTCAAGCTTGGTGGAGGCAGCAGTCCGAACAGTGGACTATTTTAGACGACGAAAGCTTGGTCAAAACAACACCCAAAATTTCAGATCAGGAAGAAGACTGAAATGTCCTTACCTTTACTGCACAGTCCCGGTCCTCAAAATGCACGAAGGCGTAGTCCTTAATCTTCTTGACGCGTTCCACCGTGCCGTAGCGCTCGAACTCCTCCTTGAGCGCGTCTTCTGTTATCTCTTGCGTCAGGTTGCGCGCGTACAGTACCTTCACCTGACATCATACGTATGTTTCAGTTTTGTGGCTTTGTATTTGATTGAAGGTAGAGCAAGTATTCGATGAGGGTAGTTAAACTAATGTAGTTCAGAAGGACACATTTTTATTAGGGAAAATAATGTGTGGTGGGAAGAAAGTTAAACTCACTTTGCTCATAGTTTGCTCGTCAGGTTCCTCTTGGGGGTCCGCCCAGTCCACTATTATATCACAGCCCCATACCTGCTCGAATTAGAAACAAACATTACACTATTACTCTGTTCGGGATGAGACATGTATGACGCGTGATGATGAAGGTTAGCAGTAAACATTTACCTTTATTCTACCTGTTCCCAGTCTACGTTTAGCTAGTGACGCCGCTTTGTGAGACTCGTATTCCAAAAAACAAAATCCTCTATTTTTCTTCTTGTCATCGGGCGAACTATATATTATAACTTCGACGAGCCCAGCTGCAATCATAAAACACGGATAAGGATCGGGAAGCGGGGCGCAGGCACGCTAACGGTATGAACAAAGCTTCCCTCGAGCCCGACGCGCAAAAGTCACTCATTCAACGCTACAGAATATGAAGCAAATCAAACGATATTCCAGGAGAACATATACGGTACTGAAGAAATCTATTCTAGAGAACAACAGCAAGGTTCTCCAGTCATGACCAGTGAGCATTCTCGAGGCAAAGGCCAATCAAAAGGTACGGTCGCGCGGCCGCGGGCCACGGTGAGGCGCCGCGCGGCCCGGGCCCCGGGCGGCCGCTGGGCCCACGCCCGCGCCCGGGGCCGGGCCCCGCCGGGCCCCGCGCCCGCGCTCACGGTGCCCCGCGGCTCGCTCTAGATAACAACCGAGTAGCACTTATTATGAATTCGACAAGGACTTACGTGCGTGCCTAGTAAACTCCTCAAACAAATCGTCCCGATCTCGATTCTTAGGGATATTCCCCACGAATAACCGGTGATTGTTAAAGGAAACTGTTACGCCAATCTTTTTCCCCTTTCGAATTTCATAATCATTCAGCTGCAAGAACAATTCGAGGGAGAATAGCCTGGGCCGGGGCCGGGCGCTGGCTGCCTGCCCGGCTGGCGGCCGTATGACTGGAGATCGCGGGAGGGAGCGCAGGACAGGGACAAGCGGGACGCAAGCGGGAGCCCGAGCCGGTCCACACCAAGCCCCACGCACTCAACCCGACAACTCTATAAACTCCTTAATTCATTCGAGTGACACTTTACCTGTTAATTTACCAAACTCTTCCAGTATCTCCTCTTTGCCTTTAGACTTGGGAATGTTGCCGACGAAAAGTCGCAGATTCGGTACGCTAATCTTAATTCTCAGAGTCTTCCCTGGTTTTATTTCGTGATTATCGAGCTGTGGGAAAAATAACAAGGGAAAAATTTTGAAAAAGGGCGTCGATTCGGACCCTTGAGGCCGTTGGCCTGCGAGGCTTGCCTCGTCGACGCGCGACGAGCGACGCGCGAGCGATGATGACGGTTAGAGCCAATCGTAATGAGTTAACTGAATTTGGATGATAAGCCGACAGTGTTGTACGGAGCAAAGAGGAGAGCCTGAGATATATTACATTCTCAGTTGGAGAACTTTTCCAAGCCAATTCAAAGTTAACCCTGTAAGTGGACCGTTTGATGAAGTGAAAATAAAAGAAGCGAGTACGTGTGATGGTAACAAAAAATAAAATAAAATTAAAGCAACTTAAAATTGAACGAGGTGCAACAGTAAAGAACGGGATGATATCTCAGGACAAGCGAGGCTAGATCAGTTTATAGGTGTTATGTTTGCACATTTACACAAATTCAGTGATTATACATATTAATTGGACGGCGGCTGCTTGCCACGAAGCACAATCCGGAACATTATCATGTTACTGTGTAGCATTACACAAGGGAACTATTTAGTGCGAATGGGTGCAAATGGCCGCCGTGAGCGGGATATTAATGACATGCTTTTAAAATGATAGAAGAAGCTTAAATCTAAATCTCCCAAGTGTGACTGTGAACATATTCGACAGGCAAATGATTGGGAACTTGCAAAATTACTGGCTGATGATTACTAGTAGTCTTGCAAGTGAGGCCGCGGTTTGGTCAGTTCCACTGCGCGGGAGGAACCATCGCGTCGCCGCGCTAGAGACAAGGCAACATCGGCAAGCAGTCGCAGCACGCGAAGGTTCCGCCGGGGCAGGCGCGCCGAACTGACCAAACGCGCGGCTGCTAAGTGCTGTGATACTGTTAATCTTTCAAGGGAATATACTTAAACATTTCGGCGAGTCACCTGGAAAGTAGACGTCAAATTAGAATAAATTTTGTTTCAAATTAATAACACCAATTTTAATCAATCAAAAAATCATCCTCAGTAAAGCTTTAGAGTTTTGACACAATTTTGTGTTACCAATCGTGATAGGCTGATAATGAACAATTGCACCATTGTTTTAGTTTTGCGATAACACAGTGTGCTGTAATGTTGGCTATTGGTACAGATGTGCTCGATAACATCCATGTATCGCACAAAGATAGGTGCCGCACTATCGCGCAGGCCAGAGTGGTTATCAAAATATTTGCGAATCATCAAGGCTGCGGGGACGCCGCGCCATTGTGGCCGCAGATGGCACCAATCTTTGTAGCAAACGTTTGTTCAACAACTCTACGGCTTATTGTACACTAAAGTTCGAGGGAGGGGTAATTTCCATTCACCATTCAGTAGGCTAACATTGATCGCGCGAAGCGTTTAAACTATTCAGACAGGAGTAACATTAAAAAAAATGGAGCTTGAAGAAATGATGGAAAAAATAAAATATACATAGAGATGAGGTGACATGCACTGGCGGGCTGACATGTAATGACCCGTCCCCCGGACGACACAGAGCGGCGGACAGACAGCGCCGGCGGCGGACTCACCTCTTGCACGGCCCGCTGCGTGGCCTCGCGCGTCGTGAACGTGACGAAGGCGTAGCCGCGGTTGGTGCCCGTCATGGGGTCCATCATGAGGCGCAGGTCCCAGATGGTGCCGCAGCGCTCGAACAGCGGGATGAGCTCGTCCTCGTACATGTCCTTGGGGATCTTGCCGCAGAACACCTCGCAGCCGGCGCCCGGCGTACCGCCCTCCCACCCGGGCGGCGGCCCACCATACTTGCGTTGACCTGGCCACACCGAGTACATATAAATGCAACCAAAACTTCTCATGTTCTATTTAAATAAATGGAAGGTAGAACAAATTAAAATTCGCTGTAAAGGGGACCGCTCGCGACCTATACAAAGCTTCCGCGTTCACTTAAGGGAACATACATGCACATAATGGATGTTGCTATGAGGTCACATGCTAGAGACCAATGTTGACGTTTGGTGACTTTATTGAAGCACAATGGCGAACACGTTATTATTAGAGGTATTTAACAAAGCATAACATTGGAGGATCTAAGTATGTCTTAGACACCAATGGCTGATAAAAGGTG
>JAKRBP010001066.1:220858-233820 GCA_022398575.1 Heliothis subflexa | reverse complement strand
TTGAAATAGTGAATATCTGCCACCGGTCAATTTTCAATAACTTCGACATCTGAAAATCATAATTTCAGCTGAAAACATCAACGTTTTCCATCCAATGTTAACGAGTAACTGGAACAAATGGTCTTCAAGCTATATTAAAATAAAATATATGTTCTCAATATAATGTAAAACATCATAAAGTTTTAAGTATTTAAGTCCGTTAAGAATAAATTTAGTAGCTACCTACACGCCAGTCCTACAAGTCTATTTCAGTTTCAATTGCACATAAAATAAATTTATTATGCTTTAGTAACGCAATCCCACGGGAAATTGTGTCTATCGCCTCTGCATAGAAACTTGTGTTTTAATAAATATTTTCGTGCACATTACTTCTAACAAAAATATTTTTATTTACATCTGCCAACATAAATAAAGCTAGCGAAACATTCTTGAAGCTTTCAGAGAAAAAGAAATCACTTGAGACTACAATAACATACTGAAAACAATATTTCCTGAACAATTCTCAATTTAATAAAATAAACCTTTGTATGATATTTTTTCAGTTTTATTTAAATCATATTTTCGTTTTACTTTCAGGCTGATGAGCTCCCCCCAGAACAGATCGCCGGTAAGTTCACTGACCTTAACAAACCCATTGCTAACATTTATTTCTGAATCCAAGCCCTCAAATAAATTACGTTTTAAAATAAAACATGAAAATGTAAACGTTATAATGTTTACATAAATGATGGAAAAACGCAAGCTTAGTATTGGCGGTGTTCCAACATTACAATGGAGTATGAAGTTAATAAAAGGGGACTCGTGTGCCGCGAAAGAAATTAATGATTTCAATTTCGCATGTGTGCTTAATTAGGGTGATGAAAATAGGTTCAGAAAAAGTTCTTATAAAAGCTTCGTAATAACACTGTTGAAAGATACCTCTCATATTTAAAGCAAAGTGCAATTAGATTTATTTAATTTTGTGAATGATATGCATCGGACAGCTCATTATTAGTCAGATGTTTATGATGATATTAACGACTGTGTCCTGTTGTGAGTATGCCAGACATGTCAAATAGCGCATCATGTATAATGCAACATTGCACTTCTTAGCATAATTTCTCTAACTACAAAGATAGGTTGTGTTTTAAAACAACTGTTATCTCTCCGTAGAGTGTAAAGTAGCCAGCCTAATAAAATGGTTCAGGGTCCATGTTGCTACCAATATCTACCTTTTATCCGGGTGCAGGAAGTAAGACCTTCGGGACGCGTTGTAGGCGTAGTGGTCGTAACTGAATCAAAATAATTATAATACCTGAAAGCTCAAACCATGAAGCGTGAATTGAATACTAAATACATGAAATAGGTACCCACTACCACTTCTGCACTTGTTCAATTATTGATGATCAAAAGAGTGTTTTTACGCCCTTCTGCTTGCTGAGCCTAGCATGAGTTTTTAGTTTCTCGAATCATCTAAAATCTCTGCTGTGTCACCTATACGAAAGCATACATTTTTAGGACCTAAAAATGTCATAAACATATCAAAACATGGTACACTATTATCATAGAGTTACATCAAACATTGACTTACTTATATCCGTCAATTTATCGTCATAAACTTTCCGACTAATATAAGGAGGATAAATGAATCACTTGGTCGACTTACCGCAAAGTTCTGTAACTATTCCACTCTGATATATTATAAAATATTGCTTCAATTAATTAGCGTGATTAGTTTCTCGATACAAGTGTGAACGTATTTCGTTTGATGTAAACAGAATTATGATTAAATGTATCAGCACCGTGTTTAGTGTTCGAGTGCCATAAATTAAATTAAGAATAATAAATTTTGCATTTCAAATTTAGAAGACTAGTCATAGTTTTATAAAAGAAAAGCGTTCAAACAAAATCAAAAAGTGGTTTTGTTTACGTTTATAATGTCGAACTTTTAATTTGGCAAAAACAATAAGTACTTACTTAATGATTGAAAATTATGTAAAATTTATTTCTCGAGGACATTGGAAATTATCTTTTAATTGATTAAAAAAATTGAGAGATGGTTAATGATTTTCAACATCAATTTATTATTGAATTGTTTGATTGTTTTGTTTGGGTCCCGAAGCTTACAACGGGAAATTTTAATTTAAACTATTTAAGGGAGGTATCAGCTTTCAAAACAAACAAATGCAATCGGCTATATGTTTCTATTCAAAGCTGCATCAACTATTTACATAGACCCAGTACAAGAAAATTTTGTTTATGGGTGTTTAATAAAATCGGCTCGGGTGTTTGGTCTCCAGCCACCTTCGGCGGTGGCGTGGCAACACGGTTGGAAGCCCGCCAACGGACCGTGGAAATCAGATAGAACGTGCTATCGTCATTGTTTAACCAATAACGTGGAACCAATTTCCCAGAACTTCGAAATAACTGTGCACCGTTATTATCGATATTATGATTCTAAATTCGAATGATGACTAATTGAAAACTAGCGCTATGTGTGCCACGGGTTAATGTTTATTGGTAAAATTATTTCTGTATTCAAACGGTTACAGCTATTTCCAATGTTTACAATAGTTTGTGATTCCTACAACATTACATTGTTTACTTACATTGACATGACAACGTACACAACATGAAAGCGATGCGAATTCTCTAACTTACGCACGTGCATTATGTTTGAATTTATATTGAAGTGAGGACAGCATGTTTTCATTATTCGACGTAAATGCGTATTTCAGAGAAAACTCGCCCACTGCCTGTAATTTTTTTTTAACGTGAGTACGTTTATATAATTTTGATGTAAGTAATTATGGGCTTTGAAGCCGGGATTAACGTAAGGGACTATTTAATTTTATGTCTGACAGGCTTACAGAAGTATAATTTAATATAAATATTCTTATTTTTCATGAGAATACTGAAAATAAATATGTCCGAGATAACTCATTTCTACGATTATAAAAATAAGCTAAGGAAAGAAGAAATTAAATTTTCATAACATGTCGTTAATATTTTGTGTTATTTTAGAATATTAATGTCGTAGTCACACCTACTCGAGTTTGCACAAAGTTTGGATGTCCACAATAAACTACACGTAAATCGTTTATGTTCCATGTAGTCTGCCAACGGAGGTAAATCACGCGAGTCCAGTGCTGGACGCGTTCATTGCAAGCCAAATGCGCGAAATACTGTTATATGCAATTTGTTACTGTGATTCATTGCTGTCCCTACCAATATTGGTCGCCAATTATTCATGATAGCGGACTTATACGATTTTAAGGACATGCTGTTTATCATAATAAAGTGTGTTAGTGAAACATGTTAGACTGGGTCATGGAAGAATCATGTTTTCAGTAGAAATATGAAATATGATATTGACGTGGTTCGAGTTGCTCTAATTGATAAAGCTATAAAGCTCGCCTCACTTGTGACCTGAATTAAAAAATACCCATGCTTTGCAGAAGATTGCAGTAACTGCGGTTTGTTGAATTTGTAGAGATTTAGTAGTCGAAGCATTCCGCACTGTGGGTGGTTACCGGGTAATTAATAAACAGCTAAAATCTAGAAAAAATCGCAATAAAACTCATGGGACTTTGAGTCAAGTGCCAAGAAGTCTTGACGATTAAAATTAACACTCCGGCAAAAATAAAAATCATGTTTTTAAAACTATTTTGTTGCCAAAATAATATAGAACAGCTGCAGAATGTTAAATGGGGCTGCGTTATCGCTCTGTTGATGATAACATTGAAGAAAGTTGTAAATACTTTTTTTTAGATGCATGGATAATTAGGAGGTTATAAAAAGTTTTTATCGCCAGTTCTGTCCTTGGTTCTAGTTGCGCCTGTCACAAGACTCGCGTCATCCTGAATAATTGAGGAAACTGTACCCGCTGAAACATGCCATCGGGAACGGATTTAGATTTATTAGCCTGCTGTACCGGATATTACGTTAAAACTTTAAGTACTTGTTCAAGCTGTTGTAATTTATGGATAAACTGGAAATGAGGTGATAAATGTTGCAGCCGTCAGTCTACTTGCAATCATTGCCTGTCGTATAATATCGCTGAAAATAAATACGTATGATTATTAAGGAACAACTTGTACGGAACTTCAGACGGACGGAAATCAGTTATATGGCAAACTTGCAGTGCTTCCCTGTGTCACGTTGAAAACGGTTGCATATAAAATTGCCCCGTCACGGTCGGCTATAACGGCGTTCACGCAGTTGTGAACCACGAATACGATCAAAAGTCCACCTATCTACCATTAAACATAAAAACAAGAATAAAAAGGGTTTATAAAACAATAGATCTGTCCAAACCCTTTGAAGTGACGGATATATCCTTTATTTTTGTATATAAAGTCTGAATGGATAATCTTTCTACTATTTATCACTCAGGCAAGTCATTAAAATTCTGAAAGAGTTTATTTCGGTGAGCTACATAAGAATTTTATATATTTATATTAAATTCGATGACGCACGTTCGTTGTACGGCTATCAAACTAAAAGTCAAGAAAGTTATGATGAAAAATTTATTACAGTCGTTTAGTTAGGGGATATCATTATTTCAAAGCAATATAATATGTTATCAATTTCAAGACTATCCCATTTGAATCCAATATAGCTTAGGGTCATACTCGTAAACCTTGTGCCAATACCAGTTTGCGTAAAACGATAAGTACTTTGTGCAACTGGACAGCTAAAGTAAATAAACATAAATGGGTGAAAGATTCATTACCAAGTGACTTCTTCGCATTGACGTACGAACATTAAATAATCGAATAATATATACTAGACCTTATTAATCTTAGTATTTATGTTGACGAATATTTCTGGAACTTTAATCGCAAGCATAATCATAAGCTTCTTAGGACAAGCTTGCAAAATGTCGTAGGATAACGTAATTTTTAAGAAAAGATTTTAAGGATCAAATATTCAAGATAGTGTTAAGGGAAAATGCCATACCATCGTTTGATAGGGTTACTATGAGAGACATGTTGTGTTGTTTTTGTTATTCAGTGTCGCCCTACATTCAAGCGATGCGCCACGCCGCGCGCGCGTCCCCCGATGTACCACGCTGCTGCACCGAAATAGCTGCATTGCACAACTTATTCGCACCACATCTCAGTGCATTGAACCGATGTCCTAATCTCATCGCTAACCGCCCAGTCGAACGATCAGTTTAACTAGTTTTATTGCCAGTGCAACACTGCATTTCTCCTGTCTCCAAAACGAATTTGAACAAAAAAAGGGTCCGTGCCTAGTCCTAATCTGAGGTGCAATTGACATCATGTCGCATACGCTAAATATCGACGGTAGGACGGAGCGGCCGATTGACTTGTAGTTCAGTTACGTAATGTCCTGGTGGATGGGTTACAGCAAGATCTGTTTGTTGCAGTCCTGCGCAAGGCGTTCGATGGCTTCGACCACAACCGCTCGGGCAGCATCCCCTGTGACTTCGTCGCGGACATCCTTCGGATGATGGGGCAGCCCTTCAACAAGAAAATCCTTGAAGAGCTCATCGAGGAAGTCGATGCTGACAGTGAGTATACTTCTTATTAGTTCTCATAAACGCAACTGTGCTATGACTACATTACTCCATATCACCAGCCCTTTATGGACTATTAATATATTTGGAGCTTATCGAATTATTTTTAAACTATTGCTCATGCGCGGTCTATTTGTGAGTCATTACTAACTGAACTCAGTTACTGTACTATGTATATAAAGGTACGATTCTGGTTACTATTTGCAGCTTTAAGAGTATTTACATTTTATTTTAGTGTGCTCGTAAGATCCAAGAGCATAAAGCCGGCAAAGTTACTATTGGCTGGTATTTTCATCCCGTAGGAAGTCAAAAGATATCCATATCCTTACTATTGAGTAGTTCTAATCAGGTACAGCATTTTTACCTCGCCATGGCAAAGATGTTTAAATAGCATGTATTGCTTAAATTCCAGAGTCCGGCCGTCTTGAGTTCGGAGAGTTCGTGACCTTGGCTGCTAAGTTCATCGTTGAGGAAGATGCGGAAGCCATGCAGAAGGAACTCAGGGAAGCGTTCAGATTATACGACAAGGAAGGTGAGAAGTCTATACACAATACTGAGCACTATGGAGCTTAGGATTGCTAGCCACTTTTTCAGTCAGCATTGTTAAATAAGATTCTACTTTTTCGTGATATTAATTTATCTAATAGAACTCGTTCGTTGTCTTTGAAGATTCCTGAGATATGGTCGCTCTTTTCGGAAATTCTAAAACATCATACCATGGGCAACAAAATGCTAATGACTTGTTACATTTGCAGGCAACGGTTACATTCCCACATCAAGCTTGCGCGAGATCCTTCGTGAGTTGGACGAGCAGCTGACAGACGATGAGCTGGACGGCCTCATCCAGGAAATCGATACCGACGGCAGCGGCACCGTGGACTTCGATGGTGAGATATGAAATATTATCAACTTTAAGCTCTAAAGGATAAGGAAGGAAATAGCATACAAGCAAATTGGTGCATACGACTTAAAACAAAACTTATTTCGAAATAGGTACTTAGGTATTTCTGAACTAAATTATATTTATCTTAATGGTCTGAGTGGTTGAGTTCATCTGCACCCAATGTCTGGCCATTAATAATGATTCTTTATATGAGAAACCTTTAATGTGATTCAGCCATGGGTGGACATGAGCCAAATCGAATCATTATTTAGATGAAGCACAACGCATAATAATTAGTCCCAATACTAATTCGAACTGCAGACGACTATAGTTCATTCTATTTGTGAAGATGTCTGACGCCATACTTTAGCAAATTAATATATTGTTTCAGAGTTCATGGAGATGATGACAGGAGAATAAACTTGTACATCTACACACTTTTATATATTTATATTAGGATCTAATGTAAGGAATCTCTAATACATTTCGGTACTTCAACTTTCGAGTCTTGGGAACATTGGACGAGATCACTTCATAGCGATGGAATGAAAACATCATCTGTTTCATTGGTCAATATCATTAAAGTATTATGTATGTATTGTACAAAATAATATTTTGTTCTTGTTTAATTGATGTGTGTGATTGCGTATAATGTTTATATCTACTTTATTAATAAATCTTTTATTCTATTACCTATGTTTGAATGAGTCCACCGACATTACCGCGCTCGACGGATTTAGATCGCAACGCGGTGTAACAACAACTAATTCTTAAAATAATATTCGTGTCGAGAATGTTGAGATATCATTTCATTTCTTAAGATTTCTATTCAAGATAAATATAATGACTCCCCTGTTTTTAAAGCGGACGCCAAATTGTCCTAGATAATTTTGATGACATAAAACTTTAAGATATTTGGCGGTCAGCCAGAGACAAGTAATGGGACCATTGGAGATAACATTCCGCTTTTAAGAGTTATAATTGTGAAACTAAACATCACGCCCTGAATAAATAAAAACACATTTCAATAATAATTATTATTTATTTCGTAATTCTTTGTTCATAGTTTTCATTATAATCAGGATCGCCAAATAATTAAATAACATTCAAAATATTATTTATCTTGGGTCAATATGTATAAAATATACGCACATAACGAGGATTATTCACGATTTTATGACACATTTATAAATACCACATTCTCACAATCTTTGACATAGACAATTTTTATCTTATGGCTTTTGTTGCTTACCATTTAGAAAAAGTTTTAATTTATATTTTAATTAAATGCAACTTTTATACAGTGGCTACATTAACGGAATTTAAACAAAAAGATATATAATCCATAATTTCAGGAATTGTCTAGAAATATCAAGAAATTAGCGTAATATGTCATGTCTCTGTATTACCATGGCTAGTAGTATATTTAATTTAAGATGAATTTTATACGTTGGTAAAAACTATCACAACACTTAGCGTACTTTTGGGTGGGTTAAATTGATATTCCTAGTTTTTTTTCAGTACACTGTATTTATGAGGACTTGTTCCTATGACTACTATTGAACCAAACACCAAAGTAGTTTCATTCGATTATGTAGCCACTGTATTACAATATTCAATTAAAACAAAAACGAATAAGATTCACTCAAATTATTCAAATAGGTACGTTAAATAATATATTGGACATATTTACTGAACATAAAATTTACTTACGAAATTAATTATATCAAATAAACCTCTTAAATAACTTAAAAGCCTACATAAAACGTAGACCCTGCTTAATAATACGAAATAAGTAGTACGTAATAGTTATTTGTAGTGTAGTCTTGGTGAACTCAATATAATAAAACGAAGAGAGAGTTTAGCGGCTTTTTACAAACAGTTCTCCTAAATAAATAATATATAGCAGATTTTAGTAGAATGTTTTTTTGGCTCGATTCCAAGTCCGTGTAGCAAGGGACTGAAATCAAGACAAAGCTTATTCTCCGCTAACGAACAATAAAGCACCCTATATATAGAACGCTATGGCATATATTTAAACGCTATATAATCTTTAAGCGCATACTTGCAAGGGATATTCACACATGCAGTAATATATAAGTAGACGATGAGGCGTTGACAGATATCATTATCACAATTTGGACTTTAGCCGCCTTCTGATGGCACTTAGCACGTACAAGACAATAAAATTCGATGTCACATTCGCCTGAACGAATTGTGATAAATACCATAATACACACAGTTAACATTTCCTCAGCTAAATAATTATTTTTACATAAATCAAAGTCAAATATTAAAATTCATTGGTAACGTATTTAACAACTAAGCTTTACAAAGAGTCTTCGATTAAAACATTACAGCTATTCCTTAGTGTAACAGTGTTTATGCATAATGTGTTTGTATGTACATCTATACATATCTCTCACAATCTCTTTAGCATCTTGGCTTCGGATAGCTAGATTTATCTAAGATTTCGTAAAGAACTACCTACAGATGAGATCTTAACTTGAACTATGTTTTACCAAACGTCCCTTTCTTGCCTGAATATTCAAAGCTAATTATCACATTTTACAGAAACGATTAGTATTACAATGCAATAAATTACTAAATTTATTTTTCATAAATGTAAACATAGTGTTTGCCTATCACATATTAACAACCAGCAAACAAATAGAATGCACTACTTTACGAACATATCGAGCCGTACATTAGTTCTATTGTTTCATACAGAGCTTCAGCGAACTGTAGTCCGAACCAACTGAATATATTATTACAGTTCTAAGGAATGAGCGACAAGGTGCTGGTCGGAACTGGCGAGGCAATAGTGAGCTATACAGGTGGTCTTAGTTATAATATTCTTGTTAACTTAACTAGAAATAGTTTTATGAATACTGTTTAAGTAGATAGATCTTCATTCCCTTTAAAGCTGGCTGCTGTCTTTCAGACGCAACCCACATACAGTCCAGTTGCGAAATATTCATAATACTCTGAAACAAAACAAAATAGATTTTAGTAAAGTAACGAATTAACTTAGTTACTCATTCATGACGCAACTGCAACAATGCAAAACATTCCACAACATCATCTATTTTAATATTAAACAAATTGATTATATCATAATGTTGCAATTCGCAAATTACTTCTGGAATTCAGCAAAGTGTAAACATTAATTTCCTGAAACTTCAGTCTTAATACTAAATACTACATCAACTGTTGCTAATTCAATTGAATGATGGAAGGGAATATGGATAAAAACTGTTATAATTACCTCACGTCGCCACACTGGCTTTTGACTAGTAGAATCATCGCCACAAATACATTAGTGCAGTATAGGGGGCGGTGGCCGCGAGCGGCTGTTGTTGGGCTTCTGCACCGCGCTGGGGTCCAGTATGCTGGTGTCCTTGCGCGCAGCCGCCCGGCCGGGGCCCTTGCGGCGCCGCGTCAGCCACGGCGGCGGCGTGCCCTCGCACCACGCCACGCGCGCCCAGTTCCGCGGCTCGGCGCCCACCCGAGCGCACTCGCGGGCATACGCGCGGTAGGCCGCACAGTGACAATGCGTCCCCGAACAACTGCGCGCGTCCACCTCGCAAGCCTCTTGGTAATTTTGGGGATTCACCTTCGTCCCACAATCTGTAAACTCTTCATATCGCCTAAACCCGCGACACAACCGTCGAGCCTTCATCATCTTTGATTGACGGTACATATTCGGGCCCGGCCGCTTTTGACGCCGCGTACACGCACGCGTCCCTCCTACTCGCCATGATGATCCAAATCTCCATGTATCGTTGAGTAGCCTACCATCACGAGTTTTCATATCGTCTCTAGCTACCGAATTAAAATTGCCACAGAGACCACACAATTTTCCTTTATACACACTAGACACTGTCACTTCCAGAAAACCATCACCATCCCATAGTAATTGTATGCCGATGTCAGCCTTTAGTAGAACAGATCCATTACTGCGGGTTATATCAGCTACTCCGTCTATTTTATGTGGCAACATTACTCTATGTCCATTTACTTTAATTCTCATCTTCTTTCCCATGTTGATCTTAGTTCCTCCTATTCTAAGTGTCGCCGTTCGAGTCCACGACGAGTGAGATGTATTCCTGGCATCATTTGATATTCTGATCGAGAAAGTGCCATTGACACAATCTGAAGCCAATTGGTATTTGCAAGAGCCTTGGAAGCTGTAGAACTTTCCATCGAAAGTTTTATAGTGAGGATCTCCGAAGACCGTGCAGATTCCATCGATGTCAACGCACTTTTGACAGCATTGTCCGGGCAGTTGCCGGAGTGTTTGGTCTGGTGGACAGGTTAGGACCGGGCACCGCTCCATGGCACATCTCGGTTCGCCTCCGTGACACTCGCATGACTTACAGGCATCTAGCTGCCATGTTTCTCCTTCCTGCAACCATTATATAATATTTATTAAGTTTTGTTTTCAAAAGTAGTTGATTACCAGGATCGAAGTCAAATGCTGCTCATTTCATGAGAAACACAGAAAATAGTGTTAGTCGTGAAAGGACTTTTATTTTAGAACTTTACCAACCTGGTAAGTTTTCCTGCCGATGACACAAGCAGCCTTTGCCTCTTCGACCTGCGGGCACTCTGGACAGCACTTGCCCGGCGGTGGGGGTAGTGCACGGGCCCCGCACGTCAGCACGGGGCACGTGTGCCGCGTGCAAACAGCTGTACCGTTCAAACACGTGCAATCCGTGCACGGATCCACACGGAACGGACGGTCTAATGCGTGCACGTGATATTTATTCCCAATAATACAAGGTTTCATCGTCGTGGTACCTGAATCTGAAATTGAAAGATTTATTAGGTTAGTAGAATTCAGGAGATATTTATTTTCCTAAACAGGCCGCTAATCGATATTTTTAAAATAATAGACTAAAAGAAGTTCATCAAGGTGTCTTGCAACCTGCAAGTGCTTTTGAACCTGTTTAATCGATAACCACGAAAGAGGATTGATAAATAATGAACCATCGTTTCTTTACTCTTAACAAGTTGAAAACTAGGATCGGAATGCCTTTTAAATTAATGACTATGGCAACTTACTTGGTAATATTTTCTCAGAGGTGGGATGCAAGCACTTAGGACAGCACTCGCCGGGCGGGGTGTACTGCTGCAGGCGCGTGCACGGGAGCACGGGGCACGCACGCTTCGCACAGGACAGCGCGCCGTGCATGCACCGGCACGACAAGCACGGCTCCTCGGGGATGCGCACGTCACGCCCCTCCCACACAGGCTGCCCGTTTATCACGCACTCTGAAACATTACATAACAACAATCATTAAAATTATTGCAAAATAAAAATGATCAACTTTTCGCTAAGGAACTCCATCAATCAAGTCTAAACTACCTTAAGATTTTATTCACGAACTCATTACCATCAATTTATAGCTGCGCTAAAAGTCAATCGTCCCTTCGATCCTTCAGCAAATAAATGAATACAAAAGGGATTCCTTTTAGGGCAAACAAACTCTTTAGATTAGCAGTAAAAGCTTAAAACAAAAATCCGAGCCATTGTTCGCTAAATGGGAATGAGGCCTCTGGCGGCGCAGCTACGACAAAGCGCAAACTCCATAAATTAATGCGGGTAGACGATGAATCAATCAGGGGCTAATGAATGACGTAGCGCGGACGGCCGCACACGGCGCGCCCACCGCTGCGCTTGCGCCTGCCCACTGCCCACCTGCACACCACCCCGCACCCAGACCTGCTCCCATCGCATCTTCTGACGTTAACGGATTAAACACATACCTAGCTATATCCAACATAATTCGCCATTATCGTGTTTCTGTGTCTGCCTGCTCATTACTCTGCGATGTTTGTTATGATACAACATTATGCCATATCCACTGTTCATTCATTTCTGACCAGAATACAATTATAAGGTACCTACAATATACGAACAGAATATAAACCATTAAACTTGGGATTCCAATGGGAAAAGAATATTAAGTCAGTGTTGAGCTCGGTTTATTCTGTCCGTATAAACGTACCGCATAGATAAACTATACAGTGCTCGGCGAGACACTCAAAATGATAAAGCGTTTAGAGCTCCGTGTATGCAATATTTACATTTATTTTGTTCTCATGTTAGAATGCGTTTCATTCAACAGTCACGGACATTGGATTCAAGGCGCGCTGGTCGGACCACCACGCGCCGCTTCGCCGTATATAATTGTGACAATGAAAACGGTCAAGTGTCTGTCGTAAAACTAGAGACGACTACACAAAGTAGGCTGTCCTTTTGTAGGCAAACAATTAAGTATTCATCGTTAGTGCGCGCCGTTTATATGAGCGATGTGCTTTGTCATACAGTATGCCCCCTAAACACATGCGCGATTTGATAATAGGCTTGGTTGTGTAATGAAGGTTCCTTGCTTATGTTTCTTTTTATTAGCCGTCATAAAAGACATGACCTTACTATTAAACTTTTCCTATAAATGCTGTAGCTCGTATATACCAACTAGGGTGTCCCGTCAATGTATGAAAAAAAAATTTTTTCAAGATACACTAACGCAAGAGGTGTCAAAATTT
>JAKRBP010001062.1:350757-364912 GCA_022398575.1 Heliothis subflexa | reverse complement strand
TTATGGATTGTGACACCAATAATGGTCAATCTCCTTTGTCTTTTTACCCCAGCCAGTTGATGTCACAATCTGATCATTATTGCTTTGGCTTAGTATAGGGCTAACTATGAACTGCCCTTGCGTACACGTAGAGTCTTCGTTAGATGCTACCAATAGCTGCACCTTTAAATTCCTTAATGAGATATTTATATTGTTGTTTTTTTTGACAGGTGTGGACTGCGAGAAATCACGGAATGCTGAAGTGGACACGCTATTGAGCGATGCCCGCAACTGGGCAGCTAACGGCTACGTGGAGGTGCGGGACATGAACGGAGGCACCCCTCTCCACGTCGCGGCAGCTAAGGGATATATTGACGTCAGTATTTTATCTACTTCACTATTAGTTATTTCCAGTGATAGCGGTGTCATTGTTGCGTCATCGCATTACGATTACAAAAATACTGCCATTGCAGACATATTGTCCCCAGTCCCTGTGTGTAATTTATTTCAATGTCTCCGAAATTTCACACAAATCGATTGGGTGTAATCGATTTGTGTATTTACTGTGAAACATAGTACTTAACATAGTGGCAAGTAAACGTAATGCAGATGTCGCACATATGAAATGTCAAAGTCAAGCGAACCTTTTCTCGTTGTTATAAAATCCCGAAAACACTGGTCTATAACTGCACCCTTGGACCCTTGCTTAACAGTGAAGCAGAACCTTGGGAAAAGGCTAGGCATACAGAGATCAGATTTATATACTAAAAAAAAAACAAAAATGTTATACTAAAGAACCTCAATCTGCCTTTAGGTGGCCAAAACCCTGTTAGAAGAGTGCAGCGCCGACCCAGACTGCGTCGACTACGAGGGCTGGACGCCGCTCCACGCGGCCGCGCTCTGGGGACAGAAGGAAGCCGCTGCCTTGCTACTCAAGTATGGCGCCGACCCGCATATCAAGAACTATTCCGTAAGTATTGGTTAGTTAGTCCACATGTTCAGGCTCGGTGATCACACTGTTCAACTAGATGCAGCTCAATGAGCGTGCTTAGGCATAAGCCTGAGCACGCTCATTGAGCGGGTTTACAAAACCGAGTAGATAACTACTCGGTTTTGTAAACCCGTCATGTGTCCAACCTCCTGTTCGTGGGTTAGCGCGTAGGCCATACAGAACGCAATATACGCTAGTGTGAAAAAGCTCTAGTATTCATCAAAACAAAGGCAAACAACAGACTCGTATGGCATGTTGAGGCTTTTTGGTATGCAGAAAATCATCAAAACGAATCTCGCTGAGAGTGCAGGGCAAGGGAATGTCAGATTTACTTACTAAAACCCACATATGTTCCCCTTTTGAAAATCCTACAGATATATAAAAAGCACTGCAACTGATATCGATTTTCTGAATAATTATTTCTTCCTCAAACATTTCATTCAAAATAATCTCCAGGGCCAAACCTGTTTGGACCTCGTCGACCCCGGCATGTCGACGTGGTTATCTGAAGCGATGAACGCGCAACGTCGTTTGAACAACAACAACAATAAGCGCAAGCGCAGCCCGCCGCAGCACGAAGCTAAACGTGTCGACATCGAGATTACACCGCAACCCGAGAAAGTCGTCAACGGTAAGACAGGTGGCCAACTTTGTTCATACTTTTTGATATCCAGTGATGAGTTTTATACGCAAAAATTAGCTTTATTAGAAACACTTAGACTCTAAATTGATGCTTATAAAATTGGATTTTGCTGTAAAACTGGTCACTGGATTTTGTGGTAGTTTTAGTTGGATCCTATACCGATTTGTGCCAGTAGTGACGCATATAACGGTAAGGCTTTGATTGTTGTGATCCTTAGTATATTCCAGTCTTAGACATTAGTAGAAGCTGTTAAAAGGGATGCAGCTTTATAGTCGTAGAGGTAGCTTAGATTGTGTGGCGACAGTGAATTTAAAGGTAAATTCTCAAGTACTTCTTTTATTTATTTTTGAGACCAAGGCTTATACTACCAAAATGCAGCTACAGTGCGGTAAGCATGCATGTTTTAGTTTAGATGGTCACATGAAGTGGGTTCATTTTACGATGTCAACTATTTGAACGGAATGAGTTGAATTGAGGGTTTTGGCAACGGTTTAGCTACCTCCTCACCAAAGCAAAACATACAGACGACTCAAAAGTCAACTGTGGCAAGGAATCATCGTAAAATGATTCTATTATTTAAATAAATCATTTTTATTAATGTTATGAATCTTTGTTGTGCTAACAGCCACTCGCCCTCTAGTCTGGCCGAGGTCGCATTTAACTTCATAATGGTTTGGACAACATGTACAACCAAAAAAAAAACAATAGAATATTAAATATTCGTATTCAAATTTGGAATTGAAAAAAAAAAGAATGTTGTTCAAACCCATCACTCATTCATCGATCACGACAGATAAGCCGCCGGCTTCCCCGGAGATCATAAAGGCTGAGGGCAAGCCGCCGCGCGGTAGGCCGCCGTCGCCCGATACCACTGAGACAGAATCGTCGCCTGAAGACGCGCCTTCGTGGCGCAGATCCGCCTCCTTCCGTAACCGACAACCAGACTCGCCTAGTAAGTATGGTGTAGTAGTGTTATTGATGTTATATTCTAAAGCGTTGTCCTAGGTGAACGATAAATGCGGCGACGCGACGCGATGCGAATATGTCAAGTTGTCGTTGTAATTTGTGGCCTAATGTGCCGCATGAAGTATTTGTCGCCTTAAGTCGCATCGCATCGCGTTGCTTCATGTCGCTTACTTAGGACAACGTGTACCTAAGTGTTGTTTAGTCAAATTGTGATTTCGATTATTCCAGTAGTTTTAGTAAAGTTGACGATATGTACAGTGTATATTTTGAGCGTGTTCTTCTTCACTTAAGTTTCTACCGTCAGCCATCACCAACTAAAGGGCAATCAGTTGTCGAATTTCATGTCTCATAAGCTCTTGTTGCCGGGTCAAATGTCACTGTAATTTCAGCTCGGACACAAGTTATTTTGCTACAAAAGCTTTTCTTCATTTGACAGAACTTTCCGTCATTAATATTTTTTCGATTTATTGTTTGAAATATAACGATCTGGTCGTGCCACAGAAATAGCTAATCGTATTTATAGGCTTGACTGCTTATAGTGATATTACAACGAGCATCGCTAATTGAAACCTCCTTTTTGTACATTTTCAGGGGACAACAACAAGACAGCGAACAATGCAGTGGACAACGACACCATACTTAGGAGGACACACAGCTTTGAAAACGATAAGAGGTACCGCTTCGAGGCAACTCGTTACTCACTGTCTCGTACTTTGATACTACACAGGCGTTTATGTAAGCGTTCTATAAAATGTAGACCCTGGCAAAGGATATTGAATTTTACTCATATCTGCTTGGTTGTTGGGCCAGAGTTTATACTTCATCTTATCTTTGTCTTAACTGGCGAAACCAGTTTGCGCTCTAAAAGCCGCGTCCCTATGCATTGCCTTGCTTTTGCAAATAGTGTAATAGGAGCCTACTTTCATCGATTCATGGGTGATATTACCAGTGAACTATTTGATTCAAATAAACATAAATAACATTAAACCAGACAGATTACCTTCATTAAATACAAATTTTAAAATATAAAACGGAATACAATAATTACACGCAAGATTACGCAAATGGCAGACGGCCAGGTTTTATTTTTATTGAACGTCTACAGAAACTGAACTGTTGTGTAATGTTGAAGTATCGCTGTATATACAAAATTTATTGTATGTCTAAAATTTGGCATGAAGACTAAAATATTAACGTTTTTAGAGAATTGTGAGTTCGGAAAATTGAAAGTTTGTAAATTTAACTAGATGGACAGACGGCCTGGTAAAGGTCGCAAGCTGCCGTTGGATGCTGTCAGCCCATATCAGTTGATTATGGATACTGCTGAGAGGCCTATGTCCGTTACTGAATATACTATAGCAATAAGTGGCAGACTTTGTTTTCGAAATACTCTACATTAGTGAAATGAGTGTAACGTGAGAATCATAAATTTATCCTATGACTTTTGTTTTGCTCATAATTCTTTAGAAATGTACCTACGAGCTTTCTAGAGTCATGATTAAGGGTGTTAATGTTTAGTGTTGGCATACAAATTGGCGTGTTTTGATGTTATTGGTACTGTCAAGTGTTAAGTTACTGGATTTCAACTGGAATCAGTACTTTATGTTTTGCCTGTGTTCATTAATCAATTTATTTGTTGAATGCAGTCAAATTTACTCGAATGTTGTTTAGTTTATGTCTCGTTATTGTGCTGTATAGTGGTACTCGTGATGGCATATGTATTGTGACGTCCTGTCTAAATATGATTTAGACAAAACTCCAAAATTATGATGTCAAAAGTTATCTGTCTTACATATTGTCATTATGCACGCAACGCCACTCTGTTTGGCTACCACTAACCAGAGAAGAATTTTTAAGAACATACAAAAAATAACGTTTAACAATGTGCTAACGTACAAATAACTGCTGAAAAATGCATAAACTCTAGAAAAGACAACGACATGTATTTTTGTGACATATTTGAGACGTCAAAAGTGCATGTTGTTATGAAGATTGTAATTTATTTTATTACATACAGATGAACAAATGATATCCATCTGCTTCATGTAAGAAGTCGATTCAGATTAGACATTATCAACAGCCGATTTTGAATATTGTTATCGATTAGCAACATCGATACTGAATTCATCACTTTTAACACCAATTAAAAAATATATAAACAAAATTCACTTCACTTGTAACATCACTCACAAAATGAAAACTAAAATACAAAACTCGGCAGTGCCAGCCAAGTTCAACAAAAAAATCTATATAACACTTAACATCGCATTCGCTACGTACATGTCGCATGCTTGTGTGCATTGTAGCTTCTACCAACGGTATCGCGACGTGACCGCACGTATAAAGGCGTCGTCCTGTCCTTCGATACCCCCGGCGCAGCCAGCAGCGGAGAGGAAAAAACCTCAAGAGCACACTAACAATGCGACAGAGAGTACTAACGACGATGTACAAACAAGGTGCTCGTTTATTATAAGCTCCAGAACTTGGCGGATTGTTTTCAAAGACTTGTTTTTTTTGCACATTTATCGTGCTCTCTTGAAACCAAAGCTTTTATGCTCATACTTTTTATTTATGGTTTTTTAAGTGTTGATGTAATTTCAAAACATATTTGTGAAGAACCTTAGTTATTCATATTTTAATTAGTAACAATTCGCAAAGTTCACTATTAAAACAAACAACATTATTTAATGTTTATTACTGATAACTGTTATTTATGTCTCGCTGTTTATGCTTCAAACTGTTATCCTTTATATGTATGTATATGTGTATAATATTTTGCTATATATTTATATTTTTCATCTAATATGTAAATATTCAATGTTGCTACACTCATTAAGCCACACAGCAATTAAATTCCTTACAACTTAAAAGTAATTTTGCAATTTGTTGTTATGAAAATCAACAAAAAATATTATTCTCAAAAAAATATTACTGTCTTTAAAAATGCATGTGAATAGTTTATCTACATATCAGAGTAGTGAATCTAAGTTCTCGTTGTGATAGCATTTACTTACGTACTTAGAATAAACCCTGCGGAGAGACGGGAGCGGGAGGTGAACACTTGGAGCGGGGCCACCACTACCACGCCGAGCGCCAGTCCCACTAATACTACCACCACGACGACAGTTCGAAGGTATTGTGTTGTTGTGTGTGTTTGCTGTGTGCATGTGTGGCTGGGGACTTGCGGTAAAGAGGTTGTACTACAGACTATAGACTCCAGATCACGTAAACAATAGACTAAGATAGCGAATAGGATAATATTCTCTAGAGAGTAAAAATGATAAATTTACAGTTATTTATGGAAAATCTTTACCTTGGAGTGAACTGATTTTCTGGTAACTGGCAAACCACAATTCGGTATTGGGTGAATATCTTTACCAAGATTAGTCTTTACAATGAGTTCACACCTAAGTACTCGTATTAGTAATGTATTGTTATTTTATTAATAAACTATTTATAATAATTTATACTTCTAAGTAGTAGACAGTGTGGATGTGGTAGGTGAAATGTTTTTGTCCTAGAACTATTGAGAACGTATGTTAAGATTGCACAAAAACATAATAATTTACAAGCCAATATATAAGCTACTGCAGTATTACAGTAATGTATTATGTGAACAGTTCATCGGAGAGCGTAGAGTCGAACAGTAGCAATTCGTCACCAAGCTCTGCCACGCCGACCAAATTGTCGCCCGGGAACATATTCAAGAACTTCTTCAAGTAACCGTGATGTTGTTTAGAGCGCTTGAATACGGGACTTGACGTTGATCAGCCTTTGCCATAATTTGAACTTCATTTCTAGCAGCCTAAGGTTGATATTACTCTGTTGAAAAAATGCACTTAAAAAAGTTTATGATGGCGGAGTTATTGAAACAGTTCAATTCATAATTGGAAAAGAAGGAAAAAGTTTCTGAAAAATATTTATTACCTGAATAAAAATAGAATACTCGCTCGACAAATCTCGTGTTCAGGCAAGCTAGGTTTTTCTGTGTGTTAGTTATCATTTGCGCTTCGTCTATTTGTGCTCGGACGATTTGATTTGCGTTTTATTGAAATCTTATTTTCATAATATCAAGCATGAAGTTTGATATTCATTTAGACGTGTTGCATGTCTAACAAGACCTGAGACTTTGCAATAATTATGTTTATTTTGCTTGTTTTTCAAACAACAACTTGTATTTGAAGTTGCCTATAATACTGGATGTGCTTCTGCAGGTCGTTTGTGCCTCCCGTTCGGGATGAGGAGAGTGAAACTCAAAGGAAAGCTCACGCGAAACGCGTCCGTGAAACGCGACGTTCCACGCAGGGCGTCACTCTTGACGAGATCAAGTCGGCCGAGCAGCTCGTCAAGAAGAAAGCTGGTAATGGTACGACAGAGAGCCCTTCGCCTGGCAGCCCGAAGAAGGAAGAACCTGCCCCCGCCTCCGCACCCGCCGCCGCGCCTGCACCAGACAATGGCTCGGTACGTAACCATCACGTAAAACTAATAAAACACTATCGTACGCAGTAGAGGGTTAAGAGGATACTAAAACTAATTCTAATTTTAAAAGTGACTAATTGGTAAAGGGGTTTTAACTTACCAATCGAAAACGTATTGTTGGTTTCACAAATAATACACCATGTAGACTTGTGTAATTTGAAACAACTAAATTGATAAATTGGGTTTTAATGTAAGTTTTCGAGCCGTGTTTAGTTCATTGTGTTTAATATTTTTTAACTCTTTAAACTATGTGTTCACCTATTATTTGGTATTATAAATCAGGCCAAATGTAAATTATTTAGTAGATTAGAACATTAAATTACACTGGTCCTGTAATTCTTGTACATACGTTGAGTTTGTATTTGAGTTTTTTGTTATAACTTTTTATTCCGATATTCATTGGTCCAATGTGTGCTTTACTTTTAGTTTCATGTCGATGTCGCCTCGTGTTAGTATGGCTATTTGAAACATTGTCATACTATTCACATACCATTTCGTGATCAGAGAACATTAAACGAGACAATATTATCTAAAAAAGATTTTGTTTTCAGTTAAAGGATTGAATGTTTATGTAAAACTTCACCTTTATAAGTATAAGTATATCAAATAATTCATACTTCCAAAGAATTTGGCAATATTGATCCACCAGAAAGCTCAACATTGGGACGAAATTTTCTCAAGAAATAAAACAAAAAAATTGTATTCAATTCCAAACATAGGACTTCTCTAATTGGAGAAAATTCTAGAACATTCTTAAATTGTTCTGGTTGAGTGGATATGATTTCACTTATGACGTATAGGCGCGCGCGCCTGTTCCGGGCGGCGACGTGGCAGTGTCGCTAGCGCTGGCGTGTGCGTCCGCGACGGCCACCGCCACGATAGCCGCCAACAGCGAGCGCCGTCCGTCGTGGCGGCTCAGGCTCGACCCCACTAATAAGGTGGCTATAGCACCGCGATCAGCCAATTAGATTGTCGATACTTTATCGATAGCGCAATCCAACATTCGAATAGGGTTAGAAATACCGAGTACCAAGCAGCGTTAGAAATTATAAATTCATGCATTTTTGTTAAGATTTTAGTTTTGTTGAATGTATTATTGGTATCCATTACGTAGTTTAGACTGTAGTTGTTATAGATAATTACGCTTAAAATTATTATTTATTGTAGCAAAATATCTTAAGGTAAGTTTATCATTGATTTTGTAGACACTAGTGAAGCCGTTATATTATGTTAAAGTATCGATAATCTCTTTTGACTCAGTCGCTGGCGGGACGCGCATGGTGTGAAATAAAATCTTTTTAGCAATCGGTGTTAAAATTCTGATTTTGGGACTTGAGTCACTATTAGTAAATAATAAAGTACATTCTGCTGTATGGCTTTTACGGTAAACTACAAGCATCACCGTACCGGTAAAGCTTGTTGTTCCGTTCATTGAGAGGGGATAAGCCAGAAAGTGAACAGTATTTCAAAAATATAACTTTTTAACCCTCTGACCGCCACGCTCGTACCACATTGCCACCTTTCACCAATCTAGTATTCAGTTGCTAAAACATCTTGTGCAAAATACTCATGCAGTTGTATTTTCATTACATTATGCATAAATGTTATAAGCTAAGACAACATGGTGTCTAAAGCTTAGTCACTGTCTCCACGAAGGAGAGAATCGCGATCGGGCTATCTACAAACGAGCGATTATTCCGCCAGCGTATCGTCACGTCTCATGATGGAATTATAGCGTATTCGTGACGATTTGTTGATGATCATAATACTAGATTGGTGATAATTATAATAAACAGTTTTTTTTATTACCCATTTACTTCCTTTGCAATCGCACCCACCTTCGTGGCGGTGGCAAGGTTAAACCTGTCATATCACAAAGCATATGACATCAATGTTATCATTTTGTGTCAAGTGTCACATTCTCCCAACATCAGAATTCGTGTATTCTTAGTCTTGCACCACATTTTGCGAGTGCCATGTGTGAATTTCCTGCACCAATTATTTCCTATCCAGATACTCGACTTGCTTTTTGAATTATGTGAACAATACCGTGGGTTTAAAATTACAGTATTGGCCGATACTCGACTTCAAAAATTTTTTGCAGGGCAAATTTTACAGCGCCTCTAGCGGTTACTTATGGAACTAAAACCTGCAATACAAAAAATTAAGTGGTCTGTATCGGGTATCGACAAATACTATAGCTTTAAACTCATGGTAAAGGTATATAAACCATATTTGAATATGCAAAATACTCTTTACAACGCAAAAGCTCATGAACGCCAGGTCTTTGCAATAGTCGTATGAACAACAAAATAAATGAATAACTTAAGAATGGAGTTCACGACCTTTTGCTTGTATAGTCCTGGTGGATAATGCAGCGAATAGAAGAAGTCGAGTATCTGTAAATAACATTTATTTAAGAGCTGTCTGTCCTGTCTGCCACGTGTTGTTTGTACACAGTTTGTCTTTATGTTTGCATGTATGTTCTACTCTCCGGTGGTGAAACATTTTCAGCAATATTTCTTCTTTAACACGAGAGTAAGATTACGATTAATTAAATTTTAGGTTAATTTAGTATGAAACTACAGTCTAGGTACATCAAAATTAGTAAATGTTTAGTTTAGGTATGTTTGTCTTGAGTATTTATCAAGTATATGCACTGTGTAGTTAAAATAGCTTCTTGCATGCTTTGTTAACGTAATAATTATATCCGAATGTGCACTTACCTACTTGCTTTATAAAGCAGTAACTATTTTGCAATGTGGTTATAAATAGGTAAAAACGCAACTAACACTTTGACAATAACAGTAGCTTTTTACGTATTTACATACATTTTATAGATTAACCCCTTGAATAATAATTTTGACAACGATTCTTTTTATTTTTATCGATATCTGTCGCATCACTACCAATTGCTTCAAGCCGAATCTAACTTTCTTACAATGAAAGCGGGTGCAGTGAACTTTATAGGCCGATAAGATGTCAGCACAGCACTACGGGATGCACGAAATAAAAAAAAAAGCTGCAAGGCTGTATTGGAACAAGCTTCATTCAGAAATTAATAAAAAATGCTCTCAAAATTAATAAAAAAAGCTGGAAACAGTGTTCGACCAACGAAACGTCCTGACCGTACCATCAGCATAGTTGTATACGCATTCATAGACTTGCAGAGATGTAGCTTTGTCGACCGACGGTCAGCCCTGTTTCCAGCCTAAGTGTAATCATTAATTCTTTATTTAAATGAACATTTCCCTATATTGCGACAGTTTGAGCTAGAAGACGCCGGTCGGTCATCACCGCGGTCGACGGCCGCAGCCGAGGCGACAGTCACGCTCCCCTTGCGCCGTCCGCCCACCGGCTCCACCGCCAATACTGCTTCACCCGCTGCTTCACCTAAAGATGATACTAGAACATCGACAGGTAATGGTAATGTCACTATTTGTTACAATAATATTACATGTTCCATGTGTATAAAATGTGCTGGTGAAAAATGGAAATTGTTGGGTATCCACCATTAATCTTATAGTTATCAAAATGACATGATCGGGTATTTTAACAATCCATTGGATGATCTTTATAGCCGATTTTGAATTGATATGTTTAACGATCATTGTCCTTTTGCTCCAGATACGGCCGGCGAAGAGGAGAAAGAACGTGAAAGCAGTACGGAGAGCAAATCGTCTAACAATGCATCCCCAGCGAGCACGCAAGCCGCGCTCAACGTGATACACCGCCGGCGCAGGCCCAAGCGACGCTCCACCGGCGTCGGACACATCGACATGGACGTACGTTTTGTACCCCACAACGCTACTGTTATCTTTAAACTTGCTCTGTAGATATGCTATGCCAATCCTATCAATAATATACTCCTACATTTAACCCCTACTCACACACACAAACACATACCAGTACTAACTTTTTTACGTTTGATTAAACGCATCTAGCATATAACATAACGTAATTATTCTAGCCTTGTAACCATAGCTATTAACTGATCTAGTTTGGAAGTCAAAAGTAGTTTGATAGTAATAATTTTACTAGCAGTGCCAATAATATTATTTATTTATTTGCTAATCGCCAACGTGCTTGGCAGGCGCGCTCATATTATATGAAAGCGTAGAGGTATACTGACGTTTATTGATATATTGATCAAATGAGTCCTAGGTGTATAACGTATTTATTTAGGGAGACACGTGTATATAAAAGCTTTAGCGCCTAATACTAGCGCACCAGCGTTTCACACCTGACGGAGCACAAAACAACACACCATATATAAACGTATAAACCAATGGTACACGTTTACTCTTGGATAAATTTGCGGTGTTGTGGGCGAAATGTTTCCTGACTGAAGCTACGGCGGAATGTGACAGAAGATTTTTACGTACTGCAACTTGCGAGACACCATGAGAGACACACACGTACATCATTTGTAAGCATGAAACTGTAGGAGAAATATAACGCAGGTTTTTTCCTTTGAAATTTCCGTTCCTTTGGAATTATTATTAACAGCTGTGGCGGTATACATGTACAGTAAAAGGGCTCGTCTTCTCACGAACTGCCTACGAAACACGCCTGCTCTCTAGACAAAGTGTTCCGGATGTATCATGCAAATAATTGATTTCGCGTTTCAATATAAAAGTAAAGAGTGATGTCGATATGAATGTAAAAATATTGTTTTTCATATAAAATGTTATATGTCGTTGCTATTTTCAGTTACTTGGAAACCATACTGTCTTCTTCTCGTGTTTTCTACGAGAGAACGTAACTGGACGTAATAATATATTATGGTGCATATTTATGTGTGTTTGTGAACGTCTTAAGCGGCGATCGAATGGCTTGGAAAACATGTCTGGGGATTCGTCCGGGGCCGACCGGCTGCCGCGGAGCTCGCGAGGTCGCGCCCGGCTCCGTCGGCACCCGGTCGGCAACAGGCAGCCCACGTTACTGCCCGCGCTCGTGGCGGCGTACCGCGGCGCGCGCCGGGGCCGGAGGCGGCGGTCGGCTCCGCGCCCCGCCACGCCACTCCCCGAAATGCTAACCGACGCGCTGCGTCAGGTGTGACATGTGCTTACTACATCACTATGAACGGATTTGCGAAGCTTTGCTCATCTCTATGTTAGTAGCGTTATATTACTGTTACCTATATTGCCCAGGCCAATGACAGGTGCAAATTGTAATTGACGCTTCGTTTCTACTTTCGGATGCGGGTGAACCTCAGGCAATAGTTTCCTTATATAGGAAAAATGACATTTATGAAAATGCATCTCTGATATTTTGCACTATGTAAGAAATTTTTCTAGCGGAATTAAACAATACCCTATTATACATTCGGAGTCTCGTTTGAAATAATGAATATTATCAGGTGACATTATTAAACACGACTTGGTGCTCTCAGTTTCACTCGTATGCCAGGGCAACAATTTGTTGTGCTGAAATAAAAATTTTATGAAGTTCTTCAGGATTTCAGCTGTTACTAATAGTTCCTCCGCACGTAAACTGTTAGCAAGAACAACTATACGCTAGTTATTTCTATTGGAAATTTCCAACTTACTCTATGTACACTACAGCGATTTTAATAATATCGATGTTGAATGTCAAATACAAGTACACTTCCCTCTTTTAGTTCATTGTTAGTGTTTAAAATTTTAATTATTTCAATTTGTATGTATGTAAACTACGCCTGTTATTTTTGATCACGTTGAATATTATATGTCGACTAGTTAGTATACAATTTGCGCACCTGCCAGTGGTCAGACCAGCATGTTATCGTGTCCTTGTAGGAATAGAAACGACTTCATTCTAAGCAGCGTAACTAATAATGACAAACCCTAATCACCACAGTCGCTCAAAATTTTTGCTGATTTCAGACTTATTCCAGGACTCCACACAATATTTTCGTTCCTCTAGCGTAAGTGACTTACCATGAAAAAAAAAACTATGATATATATATTTCTATTGGCATACAATATATTTATTTTATATCTATTACACACCAGCTTTATTATAATTGGTACTAATACACGAGCTATTTATTTTATCGGTGACATCAAAATTTATACAAATACTAGTTTAAACTATTATGTTTATCGTCAATGTAATAACTGAAGACGTTTACAATGCGCAGACTATATCCTAATAAATATTTGTGCCACATTTTGTGGTTCTACACAAATATCGTCTATGAAATTGACGATATCGACAGTAATTCGTGTTTACGACTCATTGCTTTGTGAAATGTCGCGAGTACAACGGCCTATTTGTAGAATGACTCACAGAACAAACTGTTATTGTGTAAGCTGTAATATTTCGATGTACAGCATCAGAATAATATACGCTAATCGGTTTGGCGCCAATATTGTTCCGTGCTCTGATCAGCATGACATTTTTACGGCATGCTCTGTCTGCTTTCTTTGTTACAAGATCACACTGTTCTGTCATTGTTAAGTACAAGTCAAGCAAGATTGTAGTACTATTAACGTGTCTGTCCCTCAATCTCTTTATTCAGAACACGCAAGTGACTAGCATGATGATGTCGCTGCACACTGCGATGCGACCGCTTTCCTCGCGTGATTGTTCAAGCGATGTTGTAGGAAGACCGATGCCCTTACACTGGTGTCCCAAATGTGTGACGCTCCTTGTCTCTTCGCAGGACATTGTGAATGACCGCGGCGGAGGCGGCGAGGGCTGTGATGCGGACAATGAAGCGCCAGCGGTAAGTTTATTGTAATAAGAGCTCACTAAAAATACCTTTAAATATAATTCGCAAGATTGCCTGACCTCTGTCTTGAAGATCTCTATTCCAATACTGGACGACATTGTGGATTCAATTCTGTCTCTCAATTCCTCACAGGGACAGAGCATTAAAGTAGATCCAGCTTTAACTCTTATTTAGTTAGGTCAAGGCAAATATCTGATACCTGACCACACGTATTGGCATATGCCTGCCTCGTTGGTCTAGTTGTCGCATAGCGCGGCTGCTATGCACGAGGTCTCGAGGTCGAGCCGAAATCGCTTTGTGAATTTTAGTGAAACTCACAAAGCAGCCTGGAATCTGGAAATTGGTGATTGATGCACCCGTGCATCGGAGAGCACGTTAA
>JAKRBP010001052.1:37548-53877 GCA_022398575.1 Heliothis subflexa | reverse complement strand
CTATAAGGGTTCCTAGTTTACTACGGAACCCTAACTAGACTGACAACGCGATGCACAATTGATCTTCTATTGTCTTATAATTACTTAGTGGCATACGAGCGGTTAAATATACATTGTTTTTTTTTCTACTACTTACTTTTAAAAAAGAAGATTATAACGAGACATTTGTGTTTCTATCAACTTACATGTAACGCTTCGTGTTCTATCGATCGGCTGAACAGACGCCGTCCATTACTTAATTGCCAAAAGTCATTGAGTCACTTAACTGCGCTTGGACAAAAATAAACTTCTAGTCCTTTTGCTTGGTTCACTTAAAAATAAGTATCTATTATTTCTGTACATTCTGGTTTTGTATTTTTGTGTATGTGAAGCGAAGGAATAGAAAAAAAAACATCACTTAATGAAATACCTAAGAATTTGACCAATAGACAGTTTACTTAAATAAAATGTCATCTCCTTTTTTGGGGTCCGTTTAAAATACATGAAAAAATGCGTTTCCAAATTCTACTGAATATTCGGACATAATACATACCTCTCCTTTTATCTATTAGACCTTTGGGACAAAAAAAAAGATGAATAATAATTTTTTGTCAGAGATGTTGAGGTAAAATTGAAAAATGGAAAATCTTTATAATTAAAAATCAACTTCTTCGTATGCGAAAAATCCTGTCTCCGTTATTAATACATCATTTCATCAGGTTTCAGGTTTAAACGATGTGTTGTCTTTTGATAGATTTTGACACCAGCGCCCTAGTTGCAAATTAAAACACATTTTATAACGCATTTATTACAATTCAGTGAAATAAAATCACTTAGGACATAGCCATAACAACTAACATAGCCATACAAACCCATAAAGCAAACACGGAGAAACAAACCCCGCCACAACGATTATACGTGTTAAGGCTAAAAGAAAAATGTGCGTGGTTTTACGTAAAAACAATGAACTTTCACACGCGTAGGATCCACGTTGATTTACTGTAGTTTACTGCGGAATCAAAGCCGAGAAGTCGGCTTGCGGTGGAGTTGTAATTGAATTTGGAGAACAATCAGTTTCCCTGCCGCGGGATACATTCGTAACACGCATGCCTAGCACGCACCTGTTCACTATTTTATTAGATAAACGAAACCCAAATATATTTATGGGCCTCGGTAAACATATAATGAACTCCCTTTTCGCTTCTTTTTGGGCGCCAAAGAAAAGTGGTGTTATAGCCAAACGTATTTTCCTTTCAATCAAGATATTATGAATAAAAACTGACTATTTTTGGAGCACATTTGTCAGCCATTAGTGATGAAAATAATGTAACATTTTTTAACCGTCTAGGGAAAAGCTAAAAAAGATCATTTGTCCGGACAAGTTTACTCATCTCACGAAAATCGCATTGCTAAACGTTTGCGATAAGCTAATTCTTAAAAAAATACACTTATAAGTCAACCACCGTCCTTGTAAAAACGAGGGCACGTGTCTACGCTTTTTAATCACGAGAAAAAACAATAAAGCAATCTCTCACAAGTATCGTTTTCACCCGACAATAGAATGTTCGCCCCGCGTGATAATTGAATCGAGAGGGTCTGACCGACCCCACGGCTCGCGTTAGTGTTACATTTGATTTGTATGTGACCTGCACGATCTTTATTTTCTGGTGTAAGATGTTCTAGCAATTGTTCACTAATGAAAGTATAACTAGTATTGTATAAGTGACCAATTAATCATGCTTCTGTTTCGCACTAAGTATTTTTAGGATCATTTCAAATATAGAGACGCATTTTTAAATTGTTTTCATAAATCGTAATAAGCCAGCTACTAACAATACGACGAGACAAATTGAATGCCGATCTGAGTGCGTATTGACATAAAACAAGTAGAAACAACGGCGGCATCTCTCAGCGGGCTCCAGTTTGTTTGCTCTCATGCAGGGGGTCATTACTAAACTCCATTACACTTTTTGTGCCAAGTGTTTTGGTGGTATAACAAGGGTGAAAACGACCCTACAAAACGAATGACATGCTCTCACTGTTTTTATCGTTTGTGAGAAAGGAAAATATTTTGTACTGACTTTTTGTTAGATACACCCTTCGGGAGATTGTTAGAAGACTATAAATGTATAAATGTTGAATTTGGTAAAAAATACCTACTAATAAATAAATATAGAAGAAAAGACAAATAATTGCTGTAAAATACAACAATAAATCAACTACAAATGTCATTGAAGAACCTATGCATTGAAAGTAATCATTACACTAGATACATATAAAAATATGTTAATAACAATGTATTTCATAGAATCGATGATCTATAGATATTCATCACTTTATATTACGTAAAAATGTATCAGATTTAGCTCCAAGCCGTAAACAATCCCAATTTTATTTTTGTTATAGAACGCAAAATGTCAATATCGCTTACGTTTAATATTTTACTGTCAAGCAAGAGAACTTGCTCAGCGAGAGTAACCTAATGAAGTGAAGTGAAAACCGAATGGGGGTTCAATGACCTGCCAACGATCTCCACCTTCGCAATTAAGTCGGTGAGAATAATTTAATGAGCCTTTGTGGATTGAACGGACGGATATGGTAACATTTACGTAAACGTTTGTTGTTTGTTTCTTGAAGTAGGTATGTCATAATCAAATCTTCTGTTGATTATTTGAAAATCCATCTTGATTCTAACAAAGATTTTTGAATTAAGTATTGGCAGATTCAGATTGTACTAACTTTCTTCTGACTCTACATAATATTGCTGTGATGAATCAACGTTTAATCCGTAAAACATTTCAATAGAATTTTGCAAGCTATTAAGCTAAGTGATCGCATAACATTTACATGCCCTAATACATTTGAATGCACCAAAGAGAGAATTGTCATCAATCTTGAAGGGGTGTGGAGCGCGCCATAATGCGCGGCACATATGGCGTCATCGGCGCTAGGCGTTCCGCTCCGGTGAGCTCGGTGGACCCACATCGGTCCAAGTGACCCGCACCGACCTTAGACCATATCACAGATCGTATACAAGTGGACACTAGCCTCTAAAGCACCTATTGTAGCCACCCCTTTGTAAAGTACACGTCAATGACAAATGTTACATTGACGACGTATTCAATGCATGTTATTCATCCATTTGCAAATTACCCGCATTTAATCCGTGTAATCTTTTGTCTGGGATGTTTTAGCAAACAAGTGTATGTTTAGAAACAAGTATCGCTTTTTGTGAATTTGTTTCGTCAATCCATTGTAAATGATACCAGAAAATATTTGGTGTTTCGAAATTAATGCCAACCTTTTCAAACTTCAGTCCTGACCTAGATTCTGAACTTTAAATAAAAGAAAATAAAATATAAAGCACAACTTCGTTTGTCTTGTGTTTTTTTCTGCTTTAGCTATGTGATCTGTATTACCTAGTTAGTATAATAAAAACATAGGAACATTTAGCATTTTCCAATTAAGATACCTACATGCGCGTAAGCTTATTAAATTACCTGCCTGAATAATAGTATAAAACCAAGATGGGAACAAAGGAGAAAAGGATTTCCCTTACCGTGACTATTTAACGTGTGGTAGATATAAAAATTATGTCTTCGATTAAGTTTGCGTAATGGTTGCAATAAATATTTATGGGTCCGGATTTAGTGTGCAGTGTATCATAGCCATAGGTGTGTGCGGGCATGCGAGGGGAGGACAGGGAGTGCTAAGTGCCGGGAGGCCACATGTCACTCTCGTCGTGCTAATCTCCAGGATTTGCCATCCAATGTCCCTCGACGTCCCCGTCTCGCTCCTACCAACAACAAAACGATACATCCATTTCACGCAGCTCATTGAATATTATTGCTCCATGGGGATTTTGAAAATATGGAGCCGTTTAGCTAAAGCCGTACATTGTATCCATCCAGTGGAATTATTCATACGCGACCCGTTGCATTTATCATTTAATGGTATTAGCTATTAGATCGTTTAATCGCACGATTTGCGACTTTATGGTGGAATTTAAGTTTTGCAATTCATATTACTGGTATTATGTTAGTGGGAACTTTCTTTCACAATGTTGTTACGTCCACACGTAACTTAACAAACTACGCACAATGGTTATCGTCATTCAAAAAATAAAATATTCCATCATTACTAAGAGTAGGACAAGCTATTATTATGTATCCATTTGTACTGGATTTTTTAAAAATCTGAAAACCAATCTTAACTTAAATCAAAGAACAGGTGTGCTATTGTTAAACGTAGTGCATTTATTAATTAAAGTCCTGTCACGGCACTTGGCCGACATTAAATTCTATTGAAATAAATCAGTAAGTCAATGTCTGTGAGCATAATGATCGCATGGTGCTGTCAGCGCGCCATGCGGCACGGGAAGCACATGGCTGGTTTTCTACAAACAAATCTAACTAAAACAGAATAAAAATTGCAAATCGCCCTTCTCACTTACAAAATAAAGTCGTGTTTGCTTTGCAATAGTATTCGCTATGTGCAGTGACGCGCTGGTTTTATTGAGTGCATTGCGGGCCCCGGCTTGTCATTGCTTCCCTCCAACCCTAAAATGATTCCATTCTGCCGCCGGACGAGCCGACAGGTTAACTTTTGTTATTCTACAAAAGCCGCGCATTACAGTCCGATTGTTGGCACAAATGTCGGATATTATAAAGCATTTCGTGTTCCCTAACGATTATTTCAAGTGTAAAGTGAATACGCGAATCATTCAGGGTAATCGTTAATCAATAGGTGGGCTCCCGATTTTCTTTTGTGACTTTCAAATGGATAATTTCTTTTTACTAAAAAGTTTCACTTTTACACTACAACACATGTTATAGTAGGTACAAATGCTTACACAATAGTAAACTACATCATTAAGTTACTAGGTACCGTAGGGACTAATTTAGGCATAGATGTCTAATGTCTATTTGAGTTTATTTTTTTTGCGAAACCTAATCAGTGACGGATGGTCTGAAAAAGAGTTATAATGCACTTCAAAGATGCAAACGAATACGTAAATATGGGTTTACTGAGACACAGTTACGCTCACTAGACCTACACACGATCCATTACTTATAAGTATGCAGAGGCGACTGCCAGATCTTCATAAGCGCAAGCAGAAAAAATGTATTCCTATTTTTAACACGCTGCTCTACGATTTGCCCATAGTGTTGATCCCTTTATTTAAGCAAGCGTCAAAAGTAAATAAAAAAGAAAAACCGAGCAGCATCCTTATCTTGAAATATAGTAAAGTAACAAAATGCATAAAATACATCAAACCTCACTGGATACATTTTCCCTCTTTTTGTGAAACCTCTGTCTGGGGGGTATTGACTTTTCATATCAACAAAGAAAACGTGAAAATATTTCTTTACCAAACGGTAAGTCAATAGAGGTTTGAGGCATTGCCCTCGAGGTGGTTAGAGAGGCGCGAGACGGACGGGGCGCGGGGCGCGCGGGGAGGGTGGCACGGTGCGCAGCCTGCGCCAGGGGACGGGGGTACTCTTCTTGATTACAGCACTCCCTACACCCCCCCCCCCCTCCGGCCCCCACATCACTCCCCGCCTTGCTGCAATACACATAAGCCTACACAATGACAGTCGTGTATAACTTTCATTGTTCAGGTTACAGAAAATATTTAATTTTAACTTACATGCGGCTCGCTAGGAATTTTATATGAATAACTTATGTATTTTAGGAAGATTAATTTTTTGTACAAAACGAACAATGTTGGTAAGTGGTATGAATTTCAACTTAATTGGGTCGACAGCATTATTGTACTCCGTTAGTACTAGATTTAACGTATGCAGCCTAGTAACAGCTGGAGGGTCTAAAGTCTAACCAATCAAGTATCTAATTTCGAACATCCAAAACTACAGAAACAAATCTAGTGAAATACGTGAAGATTCAGGTAGGGTCGCAGGTGGGAGCGGGCGCTGAGATTGTCCGCATCAAACATGCACGAGACTTCGCCCTGTTCGCTCGTAAAAATGCATATTCAAGCGGAAGGGCGGATGCTTTTAATACTGCGCTGTAATGAGCAGCCGAGGTCGGCAAACTCCTTAATTTTCTCTTTACCGGCCTATTCAGGTAAATTGTTAGCCCTTATTAATTGCTTTACAACGGGAAGGCGGGATCACATAAAACTTTATCGTGAGGGTATTATAAATGACGTGTCTGCCAGCCGTAATACGGTTATGTTTATTAAATTGACGATTAACTTTGGCTTAATTTGGGTGTTCTATTTTGGTGATCTTTGAAAATTCGCCACTAATTTCAAATTATTGTGTTTTGTACCTACATACATATCTGTTTATAGAACCACCTCTACCTTTATATGGGTTGGTATGGGCTATAGGTTAGTCTGACTGTAAATTCTTGTTTAAATATTTATTATCTGTCAATCAATCTTCAGCTAACAAATGGTTTGTCATCGTTAATAGATTAATGCACAATTCATTTTTTATTGGTTGACTTCCAATTTCCTATAATAGGAATCAAAAAGCCGGCTACCTCATAATGATAATTAGCCACGCGAACCATAAGCCCCCTTGTAACCAGTAAAGCCGAAACGTAAGCGGATGGCCCACATGCTGCGCTTATTTTGTTTTCATTATACTATGAATAATGGGAAAATGTTTATTTGGATATAAATAATTATTATGTATAGTAAATTTAACCATAGTGTGGTTATTTTGATAAATCTTCAGGATATTTTGGAAATTACCACTCGTGCGAGAGGAAAATAATGTCACTTTGATACCTATTACCTATAATCAAACATGGTTTAGGTGTAGCTAAATTGTAATTATATTCAAATCAATCTAAAATCAAGTTCAAAATAAAATCAACAAAAGTTATGAATATTCTTTAAGATTGTAGTCACACTTATAATATAGGGGTTAGGATTACGAGACTTCCAGATCTTTTAAACCTTAAAAAAAATCATCAGTCCCATATTCCAAAAAAATAACTTGATCGTCTTAATCGACATGGAATACACCGCTAAGCCCTCGGCTCTGACAGAGCCGGCGTACCATTTCTCTGATTGATTAAAACGCTAACAAAGGGATAATGCTGATCACTGCGAGCTTTGTACTGAAGCCCTTTATGTACAACGTAGTCTGAGAGTAATCAAACCAGCCCTCTATAAAAATCACCCACGGAAATTATAACTTTCCACTGCTCTCCCTTTTGTGCGTGGAAATATTGTGGGACAGAATATTTGTATTGAGATTTTCGTCTCAACAAAAATAATTATTGTTTGATGTTTGATTTGTATGATTAGACATTGCGAATGTTTGTTGGTCTTCATTTAATTTTATTTGTGGGCTGCTTCATATTTTTGTTTTGCGTATTAATTTTTTTTAATCTCGAGCCATTGCAGTTTAGTACTCATATCCTTTTTTATACTTATTTAAATGATATATTGTGGTTCATATTATAAGGTAATGTATGCAGTTCAGTGAATTTTGGACAGTCTAGGTTGTTGTTGTTGTCACGTTGTTGAGATGGAATGGTACACCAACAGCTAGACGCGAAGATGTGCTCAAAGATTGTACCCTAATATTTTGTGTAGAACCTTTTACATAAGGTAGAGGTTAAAGTCACTTACGAGTACACTTGAAACGACTCTGAAGCGAGCACCAAAATCGAAATATTCTGAATATCTGACAACAAACCGAATTCCCTGCCCGCATCCCTATTCCCTAGCGTAGATCCCTAGTCCCATAGCCGACCGTACCAAAGTAATCATAGATGGCTGATCTAAATCAGGTGAGCTAAGGTGAGCCCGGTAGCTGGGGTCCGGAGTTGATGCCCGATGCACGACAGATGTCGCCCCCCGCAGCGCGGATGATGGCGCCCCTACTAAAGTATGCCTCATAAACTTTGTTGTTATGAATTATTTGATATTTCAGACGCCAATTACGTAGCTGATGTATGGCTGTTTCCTTGTCCTAAGTTTGATGTGACTTTACAAGTTTTCTGAAAGTAAGTACTCCGTTTGTAAGTTTCTCTATTGTGGATAGTTAGTACAGAATTTCCCCCGAGAGAAGTGAAATAAATACACTTTATATAAGTAACTATTTTGTATCCAATCTGTTTTGTTTTTTTTTTGTACAGAAAAGTTTTATTGACATATTTTTTTGGTAAATAATTATTTTGAATCGTACTGAGGTGTAAGTACTTACCTACTGTAGTAGTAATTAAAAGAACTAATTTAGTTTCGGAGTTATTTAGCTTCAACTGCGTAAACCTTTATTTATGTAAGTGTATCATTGAAGATAAATAGAGTAAGATTCGTAGACTATGTTTGCTTTTCTAACTTAATCGAACGAGGTTACTATTACGTTTCGAAATCACACGAAATATAACAGTCAACAATGACACATTATCAGACGTAATAAGACATTAAACCAAAATGAACGGCAGGTACGATTCACCCAGACGTGTTCCACCGAACAAAAGGTACAGTGGAAACCGGAAGGAGGCGATTCGCCGCGCACGCGCCGCCACGTGCACACTTCCGCTTTTAATGCGATAATATAATAGGAGACATCTCCTCCTCGTTTAGTCAAAATACTCTGTAAATATTTACCACGATATTTTCTCACACTTTTTTAATAAAACTGTTGATTCATCGAGAGAAAATAGGTTACGATGCACACGGCTTTTATGATAGGTTGGTACGGTTTTTATATGCAGTCAATTTTTGCTTTGTTTCTTAAAATAATTATTAAAATTTTATTCCGTAAGTAAATAAAATCAAAACTGACGTAACCTTTGAGGTTCTCCCCTAAATAATTGAATGAATACGAAAAATAAAACAATAATATTTTGTTCTCACGCAGGGATCAAAGGAAGTGCTCGATATTTTGTTAATACAGTGTAATAACAAAATAATGTTTGTAATAATGGGAGATTAATCCAGATATAATAACTGCGGCCGCCGGCGCCGGCTGCCGTCCCCGCCGGCACGGTTGCGGCAGCCGGCCTGACTCCGTGTAATCACAGGCTTCATACGACAAGGTTATAATCCCAGTTATTCGTAAACTATTTCATACTATTTTCTTTAGACAACCACGAAAATGCTTTTGCGATAATAAGGGCATGATGCATAAATATACTTATCCGAAAAATATTAAGTAAGTACCACTTTCGATACACTGGTTTTTAAGACCTACTGATTTTTTTAATAATATCGTAACAAAACTTACTTAGACCAAAACATACAAAAAAGGTATTAAGTACTTACCTAAAACAAAACAATTTTTAGGTAAGTAAGTAGGTATGGTATCCGTACAGTGCATCAATTTACTAATAGGTGCGTTATCGTTATAATAGTACCAGTGTAAGCTCTTGTCTGGTGTTAAAATCAAAAAAGCCCATCGCCACTCCTGTAGAGCACTTAACTTGATTATACGAAGCCGTATGGTGTGCGTGGGTGAGCCCATGGAAACAGGGCGCCCATAGCCGCGTGCCGAGTCCTTCAGTAAAACCCTAGCACGTGCCCGCGAGCCCATAATTATAGGCTTTGCCATGTCGCTAAACTATGTTCAGCATCGAGATGTTGCCAGAAAATTTTGACACATTAGTTCAGTCCGCGAAAATTATTATTTCTTGAAAAATGTGCATGTCTTAATTAGCATAAAAGGTGACTACAAAGTTTAAATACCCTGATAGATGAATGTATATTGTATGTAAATATTTGCAAATAAATATGATTATATATTGTAGTGCATTTTGTAAATTACCTGACATGACAACATTCATTACTTCTTTGTCTCAATGCAATTTTTCTCATTGGTTTTAGTTGTACCTCTATAATATTGAGTCATCATAATAACAATAAACTGTAATTTTATAAACAAATTATATTATTGCGTTTGACTATAACTTCCGTATTGCAAGAATTTACAACTGCTAATTTGTTTATAAGGTGTTGCTTATGTAGTAATCTTAAGCAATAATCGCTTAATAACTAAATACAACTAAGTAATCAAAAGATGAACCTGCATCATTAGCCATTTGTTAATAAATTATTGATAATGTTTGTTTTGCCACTTGCTTCACACAACTCGAGCCAGGCCTTCCGAGCCGGATGTACAATGGAAAAATACAATGCCAAGGAATATTCCCACAACAACGATTGGTCTTCCCGATATTAGAAAATTGAAAATATGATCAACAAGTCTCAATGTGGTCCAAAATAAATGATTTTATACTTAGCAGTGGTAAGGTAAAAGTTACAGCACTGGGTAATTCTATTGAATCACAACTCATAGTGTACAGATCAGCAAGTAGCAGAACACGCATTTAGGATCTTCGATGCTGCCTACTCATCTACCTTCGAGGGCTTTGTTTCTGGCGAGCAATGCAAGCAGCACGTCGGGCGGCGGCGGGTCGAGCGGGTGCAGGGGCTCCAGCGCGTCCATGGCGGTGTCCCGGCGCGCCTCGCACCCTGCCACCACCTCGCCGTACTCAGCCTCCATCAACCCGTCACTACGTCCCATGCACACACTGTAAACATCCAGCGCCAGCTTCACGGCTTAGCATCCCGCACGAGTCGCGTAAACAACACAGTCGCGCGAACACCTGTGCATGGTTCCCGGATGGCAGGGAGCGGCTGCAGCGGGCGTCGCGACGCGAGAGCCGGAGCCACGTGGCGGCGCCGCCCACGCCCGCCCCTCGCCGTCACACTCGCGCCGCGCCGCCCTCCTGCCTCCCATTGAGAAGTCATTTTTTACCCCCTGAATCTGATAAACCCTGGGGCGAGCGGGGAGGCGCGGTGGCGAGCGCGGCTCCCCCGCCCCGAACTAATTTGCTGGAGTCGTACGACACACCCCGGGTACTTACATCCATCTACAATATTACTCTAGCACGTTATCCCGTTCGCGGGGGCACTTCGTTTCTAGTCATCTACCTAGTCATTGTGATGAAAGAAATTCTGAAATCGTAACAATATTTTTCGTTAAAGATTTGAACAAAAGTAAATTAACTACAGGTACCTTCTTCCATTAAAAACTGCCGTATCATTACTAGAACTATTCTGATAAGATTTCTTTCAGTTGGTTTAACTATACCTCTATAATTTTTGTTTTTAGCGAAAATATAAACTCTATGCGTTCTGAAGTTTGACCCTGTAGACCATTATGTCATAATGACAATCAGTAACTAAAATATTGACGTATATTGTTATTGACCAAGTTGTATTTTGTTTAATTATTTATTTTAGAATCAGTCTCTAGAACTATGTCCAAATGTAATAATTATGATCCTGACAATGTGTTTAAACGATTCAGGGTTGTAGAGTTCCCGGCTTCCTTCGTTGGTCTGTCTACAAAACAAATTCTCGATGTCGAAGTTGATCTCAGAAAATCCGCTTATCTGAAGACAATGTGCGAAGGACGCTTAATGGTACTTGACAACTCGACCATAATCTAAGTAAAAAGCAAGCTCGAATAAAATCATTAATAGTAGTTTGCCTACTATGCAATTATACTGAGATCGCTGGATTTTCCCTGGTGATCATTGCGAACAGAAACTATTTCGGGCTCTGTGCGTAACTGTCTTACAAATATAAAAGCTTTTTTGTAATTTCAGGAGTTCGATGAAGCGCGTCAGATTTCTGCGTCTCATAGAGCATTCAATATAGAACCTAGTGATGGTTGCACTGTTCAAGTAACGTTTCAACCTAAAAATGAATGCGTATCTAGAGCAAAACGCAAAATGCAAATGGACAATAGATTTGTCTTCGATTTACGTTTGATACAAGTGGATGAAATAAGGTGTTGTGAAAATGAACTTCATGCTGAAATTGGGCGATATTATATAAGTGGGCAGTATGAGTATTGTAAAATATCCCACTATCCTAAAGTTCTTAACTTTGGCGATGTAGTAATTAATAGTAAAGTGACTAAGCACATTCGTATTCGAAACGAATCGAGTTTAATTGCGGCTAAAATGTGGCTTGAGAGAATTACGTGTTTTGAAATTTCACCAATGAAATTTACGATACCTCCAAACTCATCAGTTAAATTAACTATATCAGTTAAGCCGACGTGTTTAAAAGTTGCACGGACTTTTAATTTCAAAATAAGAAATCCTCACGACTCAGTTTTTGAATCCAAAAGTGACAATATATCTGATTTAGATGGAAACTTTATTGATTATGTAATAACTAATAAAATTAATATATCATACGATAAAATTCATAAAGTGCTAGCGGTTGATTCTTTACACAAATTAACCGAACTACAACCTCGATATACTTACGTAAATGAAGAAATTGAAATACAAAAGGAGCGAAGAGAAAAAGCTAAAAAGTACATTGAAGTTTGTAAAATGGCAAACACAAAGAAAATTTTCAAAGAAAAATTTACGACTGGAAGAGATCATTGTTGCCCAGAAATATTGAATAATCTTCAAAAACTTGATACAGAATTCTGTCAACAAACTATGGTTAAAATCGCACCTTATGACCTATTTAATATTTTGTTTTTCCCATACTCTTTGGATTTTGGAAAAGTTGCTGTATCGACTTATGGAGAAAGTGATTTAAAAATTAAGAATAACACTAACTATGATATATCTATCAAAATGATAGAGGATGCCGCTGTTTTGTATACCGAAAATAAACTTCCAGAAGTTATCATTAAATTGACATCATCACAAGAAACTACATTAGTTATCTCTTGCAAGGGCTTTAAAGAAGGTGTATGTAAAGGTACTATTCACTACATCATTGATGAGGTTTACAGAGGCAAGCACCCGTACACTATGGATGTAAGCAACCCTCTGTTGATGGTACAAGAAAAATGCTTAAAATTTGGAATGGTTACTTCAGAATGTTTTATCACAGCGGTTCCCGTACGAATATTTAATAATTACAATATTACGGTTGAGTTCAGTTGGGAAGAAATAACCTCAGATACTCCATTTAAAATATTGCCAATTTCCGGCTCCATAGCAAGTCATAGTTGTAAGATATGTGTTGTTTCATACATTTCTAAATCAACCAAATCGAAAAACCACGAAGTTAATTTAATATCTAAAGGTATAACCACTCAATGTATACCGATGGAATTAAGCGTTGTAACACGCAAACTTTCTATCAAGTTTTTACAACAATCTGTGATATTTAAAGATATTCCATTAAACTTAAAGACTATAGAAAAAGTTAAATTAGAGAACTCATCAAGAGAGATTGCCTTATTTCACGTTGTGGAACCGTTGATTCCAGGTGTGAAAATTGAACCAATGAGTGGCATTATTCGACCAAAAATGATCATGACTTTCGATATCATAATTAAAATATCATGCGTTTTGGAATTTGCTTTTGATATTTTTATTAGGATCAACAATAAAGAGAACGTTGTGTTGCCAATAAGTGGAAATGTAGTTGAACCAAAAATTGTTATACACCCTAAAAATATTTATATGGCACGCATTCCATGCTATATGGTGACTTACGTCCCAATAACTTTTCAAAACTTTGGTCCTGTGAAATCTGAAGTAGAAGTATTAGATACTGGAGATGATAACATATTTGATGTTTATGTGGCGATTGGAAACGAAAAGCAAAGAGTGTTCAAATTTAATGTGGATGCTGGACAATCTAAAATTGTGTTTATCAAAGTATGTGATGTATTTCGCAGAGAATATGAAATGTTTATTCCATTTAAAATAAATGGATTATTAGGGCCTCCTAATAACAATTCTTGGTCCACAGAACTTCATTATTACATCGGGGAATATGAACAGTAAGAGTATTTCTTTATTAACCACTGAATACAAAACTGAATACTACTTACTACTTATTATTCTTACTACTTATTCGTACTATCCCATAACTTATCATCTGCCTAAACCTTTCCCAAATTATGTTGGGATCATCTTCCCGCCAGATTTAGCCAGATACTACTAATACCAGTGTTTAACACGAAGCGACTGCCTATCTGATCTCCTTCACTTTTGCCTGGGTGACCCGATACCCTTCGATACCTTTGTAAGGGTTGGTGTCAGATTGATCACGTCGCATTAAGTCCAAACTGCAAAATTTCCTAATCGCAAGATGCCTAAGTCGTAAAATATGTACATAGCTTTAGTACACATCTCATAATATCTTAATCTCAAAATACCACACTCAGTTTCTGAAACCTCTTCTTTCCAAATCCTCTGATATCAACTACAAACTCTGTATTGGCGAAAACAAACAAACACTAAAATCTGTAAGCTTTTGGCGATGTCAGTCATTTTGCAACTTAGGCACTACGCGATTATATAGACGTTTTGCGATTTGGACTAACTACAACAATCACGGGCAATTTGCGATCTAGTCATTCTGATACTTACCTTGGTAAGACTGGTAGCCAGACTTTCTGGCTTCTGCCAAAGTTATGCAAATGTCAGCTGAAAGGCACCAATTTAACGTGCCTTCCGAAACACAGAGGAACTTGTTATGAAAAGATGGTTACCATACGTCCCACTGTACTAAGCATTGCTTAACCAGACGATCGAATGATCAACATACCATGAGCTGTTCCATACTTTTCTATAAATAATACAACACAATTATTTTTAGGTGTTATGAAAACAACACGAAAGTTAAGTTGAAAACTGTGAACAAAGACATTAGTTATTGTCGCATAGCGGGTGTAATTACCGTTCCTTGGGTATCATTTTCTGTTGAAAAATTTGAACTGGATTTTGTTCAACATGGTAAAAATTCGATGAATTTTGAAATGATCAATGTATCGAAATATTATTTATATGTGACAATTATTACATCAAAATTAGCGCCTTCTTTCACTTTAGAGTTGCTTATGGATCCAGAAGAGAACGAATCATTAATCGTAACTGAAAATAACATAAAATTTGAATTGGAACAGGAGCAACAAGTAGAGTTTACTTTGAAATTCCATCCAAAAGGTCACGGAAAATTTGTCACCACTGCCGTGTTGTTTTTGGATAAACATATGACTATACCTTATTACAACTTAACATTTATTGGAAGGAAAGAAACGCCGCTAATGACGCCCAGTGATTACAGAATAATATTTCCACCTTGTCATGTTGGAACCGAAATGTCACGAATTATCACTATCGATATGGAGGCGGAATCTGACTTGGATTCGTTTAAGTGTTTTTATAAAGAAGATGCGAGTCTTACAGTTGAATTGGTTGACCTTACAATAATTGAAAAAGGTGAAATATTGCATACGATTGTTACGGTTGAACTAAAAATATGCACTCAAGTCCCTTATATCGGAAATTTAATGGTTTATTTTAATCATGATTCTGGCTCCGTCTGTGACATTGAAGTCCATTTTTGTGTCACACATTGTTTGATTACTTTACATGCCAATCACCTCGTTAAACCTGAGGACAATCCCTACCCTTACTTTCCATTAAGGAACCAAGTCAATCTTTACGACTACCTAACGCAATGTTCAAAATTTTTGGAAAAATGGATGTTTCAGCAAGGTTTTAGAAGAGATTTGTATCCAGTCATACCTGATACATTTCATGCATTATCTTCTACGTTGTCGACACAATGTGCTACAAAAACAAAAGGCATAAATGTATCTTACTTGAATTTTGTCAGGAGGATTGCAGGGCCTCTTATGAAACACGTGCGAAAAATATCGTTAGTATCCACAAATATTTTAATCCAACTTTCTACTAATATTGCAAATGCGGAAGTTTGTGAGGATGTATGTATGTTTGCTACTCTATCACACAAAAACTACAGGACGGATTTTGATAAAACTTGGCAGTAATATAGCTTACAATAATATACCAGCATAGCATATTGGCTACTTGTTATCCGGGTACGGGAAGAAGTTCCCTCGGGAAGCGGGCAACATGGATGAAACCACGAGCGGACGCTAGCGTATTAATAAAGAATAGTTAGACTAGTAAGAGCTACTACTTTATAAATTCTACTACTATTACTTATCGTTTTAATGGTGTTTATCGTTTCAGTGTTCATGGTGTCGACGATTCATTTAAGTATATTAAAGAAATTCATGACACATATAGAGAAATTATTAATCTATTGAAATCACGAGGTGCAAATTTATGGGTCTTACAAGCGAAGTACCTTTTAAGTTATGAGCAATTTGTAACTTATACTGAAAATGTTACACCGAAATGCAATGCAGACATTGTACTAACACGAAACTTGACATCAGATGTTGAACTTTTTAAAAGGTTAAACAAGCAAAGTTGGCTCGATTTCATCTTACAAAGTTACAAAGTGTTTGTCATGGACAGCTGTTTCTTTGAATGTGTTTGCGTTAGCACTCAACCTAGAGACATAATCAAAGTGTTAATGGACTGGTTCAATGA
>JAKRBP010001050.1:9628-24643 GCA_022398575.1 Heliothis subflexa | reverse complement strand
TTTATTGTAGACTTATATTTCAGTTTATTATCAACTAGGATACTGTGAGCAAGCTCTATGAACCACACTCGTACATAGAGGTACAAAACCGGCTACAACTTAAATTATTTCTCATATAAATAAGCCCACTTCTGCAAAAGGTGTGGGCCGGAAAACTTAAATTAAAACGACTTGCGAAGAAGGCTCAGAATTATCTGAGTAATTATTAAAAATATTTCGAATGGCTCAAATAAGAAATGATTAACCGACGCCCGGGCAGCCATTATTCTATAATTGCTACAACGAGTCGGCCATTGGCAAATTGCAGTCGTAAAAAATGAATTTCGACAAGCGGTATGTAAATAAAAATTACAAGTATCGTCCGGAGAAGGCGTAGCGGGCTGAATAATATTTGACAAGCAGTAAATATTAAATTGGACGAAAGGATCTGTGTTGCAACAAAAAACCGACGGTATGCCGACTGACAATCATAACTGAACGAACCCACGGACGAAACGGCGACTCATCGTAACTCTGTTAAACTTACAAGGTAAGGACGTGTTATCTCAGTGTTTCAACAATAGAATATTCTTCATTGCATTGTATGGTGTACGACAAAAAAATAGATAATGCATAGATATCGCAGCTCGCACTATGGGTCGATGTACTGACAGCTTTAATTAAATTCGCCGGCGGCGTAGTGTTTTAATTTGTTTTAAAACAAATCTAATCAATAAACATTCAAAACGTCAAGCACGAAAACGCGTCGGCCATTCAAATATTGTTTCTCGAGCCAACGCCGGGGGAATTATCACGATGATAAATAAGATACACGAGCGCTGGGACAAGGGAGCCAATCACCATACATCACCGGGAAACATCCAAATAACACTCAGTGAAACAAAAAGGTATGTGTTTTTGTGTCATGAACAGAGTGCCAAAGGAAAACAAATTGTAGCAAGGGAGAGATTGTATCATGCTAGGCGCCTTCAAAGACGTGAAAACTAATTAAGATCGGACGCTTTTCTAAGGCGATAACTTGCAACAGACGGACGGCCGGACGTGTTTGTGTATTGGCAATCAAAACAATTAACTTTTTGCCTTGTTCACCTCTATCTAAACAAAACGGATGTAAGTTGAGTTTTTTAGTGGTTCGTTGACCCACCCGTGAGATTTGGATTTCATTGGATCTTTTTATAACAAACTTGAATTGAAATACCAAAATATAGTACCTAACAGACTGAATTTTAAGCTAAAAAATATAAGATAGGTACTAAAATTAAAAACATACGAAATTTGCGTTAAAACAACGAGCGGAAATTACAAAAGTTTCTAACAAAATAAAAATAAAATCGCTAACTAAACGCCGCGGCGCGATCGAAGCGTGAAATAAATAAAATGGAAGCGCATCGCAAACGAGAAAAAAGGTATAAAAATTGTGGCGTTAATTTTCCAGCGAGATTTCCCAGCAGTCTCCGGACAGGGGGAAGGCGGCGCGTGCACTGGACACGTGAATTAAAAACGTTAACAATGGCATCGCGACTGGCTCCTTAATGAACTCGCGCCCGGGGCGTCACCGTCGCCACTGCTGCGTCGCATCGCCAGACGTCTCCACAAAACACCATCAAATTATTTTGTCCTTATCGTTAAACCATTTATCAAGCTGGCTTCATATTTTGCTCTACCATGTTTAAAATTCTGGCTAAAAAGGTCTTTGCAATAGAGAGGGTGGCAGACACAGAAGAGTGTCTGAAAGGTTTGTCTGTTACTTATATTTCGCCCAGAAAATTTAAATAGAATGTGAAACATTACTTGAAAACAATGAAAGCTCAACTTGCACTATCACTACAACATTAGATAAACATGTTTGAACTGAAATTCATCTTGTAAAATTAACCCATAAATGTTACAAAAGGAATGAACATAATGTGATAATAGCGCCACTTGCCAGGTTAAACTCGCCATTCAGCCTACTAGTGGGAACTGTCACTTAGATTGGCAATTTGTCCCTTGAATATTCAGTATTATAGCCGGATAATTACCTTAGTAAATAACGAGCATAGCCCCCATGCCATAAAAGAGCAAAATTTCCGCTGCGAGAGGGAAAAGGCGTTATTGAAAAAGAGGCGAGCTGATATATAAATAAAATACGGGTTCAGCTATCGGCGGCTTGTTATCGCATGCCTCGATCGTGGCTATTACGCCAAAGTATCGGTTATTCGAGCGGCCGTGGGCACAGTTTGCTTTGCACTCGCCGCCGAGCCGCTAGTGCCGCTACCTCGTTATAATAATGTGAACTTCGGGAATTGCGACTTCTAAGGAGTAGAAGTCGATAAAATATTTAACATTTTTGGCGAACACCCTAATAAAACTCTACTCAATAAAAATAAGTCAATAAATCTAAATCATAGTATAAATAATCCTATAGCATCTAAGTTTTGTTTTCACTGTTTACATTTACTTCTTTATTATAAATATTATAATCCTCAAGCATATAAATACGACGCGCTAAAAAACTTAAATAATAAACTAACAATGCGGATACCACATGTTTTTCGCTGTTCGACGCCAGAAAGAATTTCTTTTACATACATAATAATTGCGAGTTGTCTCGGGGCGTCACGATCCTGATGCATAATGACAAAGTGCACAGTGACGTGAAAATTGCTCTACGAACTGCTACGGCGCGCTTCATACCTTGGTTGCTGCTCACACATATATTTACAATTATGAATGTAATTATTACCCAATGGGAGCTCGCCCCGCTTGCTTAAGCGGTCTTTCAGTAGCAATTTCGTGAAATTTTATTTACTCGTTCCTTTTATGAATTACGAGGAGATACGTCAGGTTCTAGCTGTTAAATAAATTGTTGCTAAGAGTAGCATACTTTCTAGTATAATGCATAAATAAAAAGTCTCAGCGCAACAGAATAAATGTTACATGATGTTAACAAACTTACTGTTCGCTTATTATCTAAATAAGACAAAAGCTTTATAACTACTAAAACCTTCATAAAATAAGAAGCTTTTCAAAATGGGAAGAGATAACGAAGTTCTAGACCTTAACGACGGGTTGCAATTGATTGACAAGAACAGAATAAGAACCTTCACGCCTCGCGATGTGAAAAACAAGTCCTTTACAAGCCGCCTTTTATAGAGCTTGCACATACAAGCAAGGAGCAAGTGTGGAAATAATTAATATTTTATTAAGAAAACACGTTCATTATAATACCCCCTGCAATTCTAGTATATCTAAAAACAAAGAAAGGTAAAAAGGTAAGCTTAGACGTGAATGTGCTTGTGTGGGTTTTAAAAACCTTTATTATTATCAAAGGGGAGTTAATTCTGCAGATCTTTAAATATCTTTAAAGGACCTCTTACATGAGAATACTTTTCTTTGTAAGTACTATTCTTTAACTTTTCCAAAAACTATAACTACTGTTACTTTTTTATAGTCATTCATGCAAAAATAGTGGAAGATATGTATCTGTTAAAATTCTGGGAACAGCAACAAGTTTGATAGGCGTGGATTTAGGAAGATGTTCGGTCAAATCTACTTGATAAGTGGAGCTCGTAATTCTAATGGAAAGGTAAATAAGCAAGTCTTGCATAAAAAAATACAACTAAGATAAGTAATACTTTCTAACAACAGAAAATCAAACAAACTGCGATGCTGCTAAGCCTACTTGAAGAAAAACAAAATAATATAATACCAATATCAGAATCTGTCTGCGCAGATGGTGAAGTTGGTAGCATGAAATATAAACGATGTCATTTGAATTATTCCCCTTGCAAAACAATCTTAATACGTAATGGCACATCTACTACCACTTTATCTCGGCGAGTCGAGCCGGTTCCAAGACGAGTGACGTTGAATCCAGTAATTGTATGCTCGATCCGTCGCTTGCGCATCTCAGATAACATGACTAATTTGCGATGTGCTAATCACATCACCATTATGCGCGTATTAAGTGCTCTTTCGTTTTATTTGTTTAACATTTCACTACTAAATTATAACCTTAAGTTATAATTGAGACTGTATATTTCCCTAAAATGACGGATAAATGTATCTGTAGCGAATTTCAGTTGACACTCACTGAAAAGACTCTGTCACCGAACACAAATCCGTAGAGAGCTCAGACGTAATTGGATTTCACTCACAATAAGCCCCCTCCGACTAATTTCGCGAAAATAAAATTTGCTCACAAAAGCTACAACACAAAAAGGCAAACAAGGTTCGTGTGTGTCAAGACAGTTAAATTTAGGTAACGAGATGCTTTCCAAAAGCGTTCAGGATGAAGGTTCTGTCAAAAGCGATCTGCGGGCTCGTAACGGACATAAAGTTACTGGAATGTTCTACATCGAAAGCAAATCAGAATTTGAAATGATCCAGGCTTTTACATATTACATTAAGATTTTTAAGAAATATGAACCTTGTTCTTTATTTAAACATTATCATAAAGGGGTAAGGATAAAGGACATATGTTCGTAGGTACAAGAGGTGTGGTAACGTCGCAATTTTACTGTCAAGCGTAAACAAACACTATGTTGGCGCGTGAGTGATCCATCCTGCCTCTATGCCCTTATTTCCGTCGCCGATATCTACATTATATTTACTAACCTATAATTTTTAAACAATTGAAAATAAGTTTTACTTTATACAGACATGAAAATTATAGCTTTCATTAAGAACGAATACACTGTTGACTTTTGCAGTCAATAAGAAACAGTTGTAAAAAGGTGGAATGCCTCATTGATGGTCTGTATATGGTGCTATTGAAAATGCCAGGTATAATAAAGATAATAACAGGGAACATATAAAAGGCAATGTCTATTTATACGCTTATTAACTTCACAAAAGAACGATGGAGTTGGAATCTGGTCTAATCGAAAGGGGCGATGGTTACCGTCTGCAAACTGCGTTTCATGTGTGAACAGTTCAAGAAATTAATTATAAGTAGGATTCTTGGGAAAATTCTTACTAGTAACATTAAATTAAACAATTCCTTATTGAATTTCATTTTATTTACCAGACAAGTGGCAAATACCACTGTTTTCTATTTAAGGGTAAGTTCGTTCGGAATTACAAGTTGTTATAACGAGTAGCAACAAAGTGTAGCCGGGCGTTGTAATTTGCGGCAATATTTACCACCATATATAGCAGCATCAAATGTTGGCACAGCAATCGAATTGGAACGAGATACGAAAGCAAAGCGCGAATTGTATCGCCCGCGGGCACACTTGCTACGACTTGAGAATGCGCTCGCGTTGCATCCCCGATCTGCTGTCGATAATTTAATTGGGTACCTGACATTTAATCAATACGCTTGATTAAATTAATTGAACGATACAAACCGATGTACTTTTATGGAATACCGTAGTTACTCGCTTTGGCGGCTTGGGGTTCTTGCCCTTTTTAGTTACGTTCGCATCCGATAACCATCGAGGAGGATTGTCAATTTCATTACACCTCTATCTGCCCACTGGGACTTGTTAGGATAGTGTTAAGATTTTGCTGAGTAAAGTAGTTTTTTAATAACTTTGAACTAAATCAAAACAAAATATTTTCTGGTTAAATTACCTATTTGTTAGACAGTTGAATGGATTTTTTGACAGCATACTGGGAAACTTTGTTAACTAAAATTGCTTGATAAGGAAACAGACTGAAGTATTTTTACCAACAAAAGCGCATTGAGGCACACAGACGATGAAGAAAGAAATGAATGGTCACAAGAGCGTTGGAGAATAAGGCGATTAGAGTCATGCAACACAACATTTTTGTACCAACAACTACAATGCGTGTTATAATTTGATGTACGTAATGTTGGTAGGTAATTTCGCTAGGTAGGTACTTAAATTTGGTAGCCACAAAAAAGTGGCCGTGAGAGTAATCTTTAGACTTAATACAGCGCTCACTTTCTAAAAATATCAAGACATACATAAGTAGGTATCACTGTATTCATTTTTTGTTGGTAAAATTATAAAAATCACCGCAATTTAAACAACAAACAGTTTTATCCAATGCGGTACAATTTAGAAATTTTTCCGACCTGATGGGTACTTTTTTCTTTTTTTGCAACAAAGCAAATTTCACGGATCAATAAACACGAAAGCATATTCGATAAATTAAATTAGGTGCGTACGTGAGTGAAAACGCAGATCCGGAATCGAGTAAATCTTGATTAGAACGTTTGAATAAGAGATGTTAAAATTGTGAATAATGTAACTCTATGATTCATGTCGACAGATTAGTATTAAAACCAGAAAATGAACGGTTGAGCGCGTCGTGTTCGCTCAGATACCTGTATTGGAGCCTAGCCTGCCTGATAAATGGGCCTCGTCAGCCGGACACTGCCTAACACCGGAAGCATGGGCTGATTTATGTCTTTTACCTCTATTATTTAGAAATCTGCAGATCTTAATACGCCAATAAATAGCACAAATTGGAGTCATGACATTATTTCGTGACGATTAAAAGAAGATAGAATAGAAGTCCATACCATTTTCACATTATAGCTGAAAATGTGCAGTAAAGGCAAAAGTTTGAAACTTTAGTGAAATTGGAATAATGGGTTAATTTCTATTAATTTCACTTCAATAAGAAGAAACAGATTCTATACTGTGTCATGGATAACGCAGCAAAAGTTTCTACTTACTCAATGCGGGCTCCATTTACAATGAAGCTAATGAAAAGTTGACGCTGTATAGTAAGGAGACACTCCTTACTATACAGCGTCAACTTTTCAACTTCAACAGAATTTCAACAGTAAATTAATTAGATGACCCAGTTTACTGTTAAGCTTTAGTAGAATGTAATTATTACTCAACAAAGCATGTAGAGATACATAAGTGACGAATAAATACAATCATATCAATGCTGGCAAAAAACAACTGCAACAAAGTAGATAAGTGCAATGAGTAATTAATCACCATCAAGACTTATTTTTTTATAAATTCCTAAAAACCAGTATATATTTCTGCTTAGGTTCAAATACTCAACACATTGTATAAGGTATCTATCGACATTATTGTTTATTTGTGAGAAAGCCGCGGATCATAAATAATGTCCGAATCGCAACACAGTACGAGATAGCACAAAAAGTGATACAAAGGCGAAGCATTCGATACCTTTTCGTAGAAGACGAGGAAAGAATTCAAATTTAAAAGTGAGTTTAGGACGCTAAAAATTCGCCAAAATAAAATACAAACAAAGATGACGACCGAACGAACTAACGACGACTAACACTATTGTTTAACTGTGTCATTTGGATAACACTTTAAAGATATTTTTCACTTTAGTCAGTTTTAGCTGTAGAATTTTACTAACGAACAACAAGATAACTTCAAAGACAATAATAGTTTAGCGAAAACAAAAGTGATCTCGGACAAAGACAACTGTGGGTTTCATTCAAAATGCAGATAATTGACAAATAAGATTTGATACTCACTAACTGGAGCGTGAAATTTAAATCAACGACAGCAAACAATTCCGTGGCCATAATAGAAACGAATGCCAAACTTCAGAACTCCATTAAACCGGCATCCAAACTTCCCATTTGGGCGCGAGCAAGCGCGCTCAACGCAGAAATGTATATTTTATTCATTATACAACATGCCGCGCCTCCACGATTGGTATCCGATAAAACTTCACTAAGCAAAAATAAGCAACACGAATAAGTGTACCTGTCACTCGGCCCTTGTTCTTGTTTCTAAAATTTGTATAAAATATTCCGAAGTAGCAGCGTCGCCGACAATGGTTTCTGTGGCGAATAATAAGACTAACGCAGAATGAATAACGTGAAATGGCCCTAAAGAGAATAATACTTCTACGAATATAAAATCGAAACTTGCTCTAATAATTATGTTTATATTATTTAGTTACGTGATCAGAAGGTAAACGAGCTTACGAGTAAATGGTCTTTGTATGAAAAAATGATTATTTTCTACTAATAATAAAAACTGTCAAGACAGTAAAAGTGCAATTTCACTTTCGTGAATATAGTGCACTTTTATACCGTGACGTGTTAAATACAACACAAGACCAGAAATTCTGTGTTTACGGGGAATTGCATTAATCCTTAATTCCGTACATTTTTAAACAGACGGAGTTTCTTCGAACACAGATCGACAATACGTGTCAGTCATTCCATTAATGTCTCGATTTCCTAAAACAACGCAACTCGCGTCCTTTGAAGACATATTTGACGCTTCGGCAACGAAGATGTTTTCTCACGTGTTTTGGTTCTGACCTAATCGTGGGAAGAATAAAAAGTTATCTTTTTTTAATTAATTGAATTTTATGGCACATCACAGAGAAAATAAATCTAATACCTGCACGGATTAATAGTTTTCTAACATGACGTATTAGCAAATCCAGATGTGTGAATGTGATACAAAAAGTGGTTTGTCTAGCGCAGACTGTCGTAGCTGGCGGTGGACGGTGTCCGGCGTCACAATAGCACAATTAAAATGCCAACAAGTCCGGTTGCCAGCCCAATCCAATTACAGTGGACACCGATTCCAAAGAGTAATTGGAACTGAGACTATACGGGAGCCGGCGAAATACATGGAAGGGAACGCGCCAGGAAGGACTTCTGTCGGCAATTACTGTTTAACCCATGCGACTTTATATACTTACTAACACTCCGGAACTATCAGATTTAGTTGCTTATAAATATATAAGTTTATCTTAGCAAACTATTTTTAAAATAGTACTTACCCAAACAATAAAAAGGACCCCAAATATCATTGATTTAGGAAAACTGCTGGGAGCCCTGGAAGTTTTATATAGCTTTTCTTCTTTAGACGACTATCACAAAGGCAAATAACTTGAGCGGCCTGGGAGTTCTAGGCCCACAGCAGATGTTTTTGTCTGCCTGCTGATCGAAAACGAAACAATGTTAAACTGTGAAACAAACTGCTTGCAGCGCTTTCAGTCTATTCACGTTAGTGTACGTATTACGCTTTATAAGCCTGGACACAAAGGTACTGCCAAATTGAAACAAGACGCAAGATCAACGATAAAATTGAGTAAGGAGTGCTACGACTAGATTAGATGTTAGTTTCTGTTGTTTAATATGCATTTATTAAATACTTATTTTAGTATTATTTCAGTATAGCAATAGTTTAAAATTACTCTGAATAAATAAATTCGGGTGTTTTGTTAAATCGAAATAATCGTTAAATCTAAAGGAATCCTCCATTCCAAGTTTTAAATTCACTCGGTTACATTTGCCGGGACAAGATTTTTAAATTAACGTTACAAATGACTCAAACGTTTCAAAATACGATTTATTGAACATTATCGTTGCGAGATATGGTCCTTATCTACCTCAATTACTTTAAATAAATTAAGCATACACCGTAGTGCCGCAATCGAAGAATACACTGGCCGCCAAGACATTAAATCCAATTGATTTTACGGGTTATCAGCTGCTTCTTTTAAATTAATTTATATTATAACAGGGAATCATTCAACCACCATTCACAAGTATTTAGGTGGAGGTACTTAACGGCAAGTTATGGTCAGCCGCAAGGTGACAAATTAAGATATGTTAATGGGTATGGGCGGTCACTGGTACCCGAGGGATACTGAACCGCATTAACCTTATTTGACTTCCTTGTGGTAATCATTTAAATAAACTAACCGACAACTCAAAGAAGTCAGTAAATGCCAAATATAAATCTGACACACCGGGCGCAGAGAATACAGACTGTCGGATTAAAATGGGACTTTGAAAAAAATACGAGACATCCGCGGTATTGTAGGCGTTACTTTAAATGTATTTTCGCATTGTTGGCAATTCGCGCGGGCATGTGGTGCGTAACATAAATATCGGACACAGTGGGCACGCTCCCGAATGCAATCGACGGTAAATAAATCGGTGCGCATCTTTTCAGTCGACGATGTCGGTAGGCCCCCGGCGGCGCCGCGCAGTAAATTGCACCGAAAAAGAACGAGCCAATATGGCAGCCGTATCGAACGGTGCTAAGTTACGATCGGGCGCGACACGGGGCGCTAAGTGGCCTATCGTGTTTTCAAAAATTCAAAAACCGGGATTGTCGTTTAGGGAAAAACACACAGGGATCGACGGTTGAGGTCTCTCCCATTAATCAGGCTTAAAGGGGTCACGAACGTTTCCGGACAATGCCGTAGCGCCACGGCGCGCCGAGACCTTTAGACGCCAACCGGTGGTCGTAATCCGATATCTTCATAATGCGTAATAGAGATAGTGACGCCGTACGGTACAATAAGTACCTGGTAAAAACAATGTTTAATCAAAAAATAAACAAAGCGTACTCGAAATTCCTGTCTAGGATATCCTGGCCCTGGATTTACTTTAAGGGAAGAAGGTCTCATCAGAAAATGATGAGGTATTAAATCAAAAGTAGGGCAAGAACTTTACCAAGTAATAATTCAAGTTCATAGTTATATTTGCTTGGTTGTAGTCAGGTAACCTATATCTATTTACTAAACATTTTGTTTTACAATGTAAATTTTGTAAACCACAATCTGAAACTTTCTAAGTCTTCAGAATATCATACAGTTTATTCAAAAACGTTCTCGCTCATTTTTCTAGTAGGTACATAACATAAAACATACTAGATGTCCATTTCACGCACAGTTACCCCTATACGTATAAGACTCGGGAGTGATAACCAAACATGAATATTATTAACGTGTTCATCTCGCATATGGCCTCTTCAGTTTAACTGAACCAGAAGTTCGTTAATCCGTCGAGGTTACATACAAAGGAAACTGCGGTGAGCCTGAAAATTAAGTTGGCTCGCTCTATTGCCTTTAAATTAAACCACGGCTCTACTGAAACTGTACTTATTACATACAACAGACGTTCGAAGTTTTACCTTTGAACTTTTTGAGAGATATATTATGTTGAATGTGTTTCAACTTCATCGAACGTAAATATTTGAGAGTTGTATATTAGGGCATTCCTCACTATTTAAGACCACAACACAAAGGTTGTGGGATTTTCATATTTTGTCTACCTGAATTTCTGTTTCATATTTCACTGATGACGTATAAAAATATATTGTAACGTACGTAAGTCGCTGCATACTACGTTGGTTCATTTTTGAAGAACTGAAATCTTCTTTAGCGGTGCTGAGCATTTTTTGTATGGGGAGAAATTTTTTAACTCGAACATTTCCCCCAAAAAATGCCGTAAGGAAACTATCTCATGAATGAATATGAAATGAAATGAATCCTTGTATCGAAAGTTTTCTTTGCAATAATTCACAGATAATCGTATAGTAACTTTGAAGTGCATAAGAAGAGGCGCCTTCCGTGTGAAAGGTATCTTAACTCACGACTATCAGAGTGGCGGGCGGTCGCGTTGTCGTGTCTTGTAACAGTAATTCAGAGGTGATTTTTCCTCGCCGCTTCCGCACCTCTCAAAGAGGCAATGAGGCCGCGAGCCAGTGATAATAATATTCAGGACCCTCTCAAATTGCTTGGACGTGTGCCTGATTTCGAAGAAAATTACCGCGTAGTAAAATTGGAGCTTAACTGTTGACCTTTTCTTGTGATGCCTGTGAATACTGTTGACGCACTGCTAGTTATAACTATGGTGGTTACTTATGTTGTAGGCTTTCAAATCAGTGTTTTTATGTATAGTGGGCGATTCTCGCGGGCCACTCGTAAATTCACAAGTCGCGATGACGGCCCGGGGCCCGGGGCACATCGTGACCCGACTTCGTCTGCCTCACTTGGCATTATTTACGATTTTTATTATGCCGTAAAAATGCGCGAATTCTTGCTGCGAGGGCACGCCTCGGTCGCACGTGGATCCACGCGTCGATAGCCGCTTCGTGAGCGCAGCGTTACCGCATATTATCTGAAGACTCCAGACGGCAAATTTCAAAAAGAATATCCAGGTCTTGCTTTGCGCGTTAATTTAAATAAATTACGATGGCAAAATGAATACCTTTGAGTTTTCTAAGAAGCAAGATCAGTATATATCACCATGACATTTCGGTAATGCATTCTCGCTAGACTAAAAAGCAAAGCGGAAGGAGTGCCTCGTTGTTTCTCGTTGCCTGTCTCATTATTGTCACAGAAAGGGGTAAGTTCTGTCAGACACGACTTCGCTCTTTTCGTAATATTCCAAAATAAAAAATATTGTGTGGAGACAAACCGCAGCAAAATAACTTTAATTGGATAAATATTGTTATGTTTAAAGTTCCACACTTTTAAATATATCTACTAGTTGCTGTCTGAAACTATAACTTCTCTATCATAGTAGGCTGTTTTATATATTTACACTTAGCCGAGAAGATAATTTGTATTAATACTATGAGAATATTCTTGCTCATCCTTGTATAGTATCTCCGAATAAACCAAAAAATTGTGAATGATATCATAAAACCGGAAGGCTTCAAGTTCAATGAAAATCTGTGGGCAGCGATAAAAGTTTCCTTGCTGAGGAGCAGGCAAACGGTAAGACCTTTTTCCGGATCGTCAATACGGCAAGAAACGGCGAATAGAAGGCGTAACGATAGTTTGAATAGAGAACGCTGCTTGTTTACAATAGCTGCGGGTAGTTCGTGAGCCGCTCTCCATTTAGATGGGAAGCGCGTCGATACTGCGTGCGGGTGCGGCGGTCATGTGGACTACCACCTTCGTTTGAACTCTCTAACCTGTGCTAGACGGAACATCAAGTAGATGGGTTGAGGAATACGAAAGGGTGTCAAGGGTTCTCCTCGCGTTGGTCGCTTCGCTGCTAACGCCTGTGTTATGGAACTTTATGGAATGAAGTGCGTTTTATCCGGTCTTTGATGTTCGGTTTCGCGCTCTTAGCGTGTAGTGGCTCCCGAGGGGCGAGCAATAACAACATTGAGGGAAGTGCGCGCGGTCGTAACCTACGCTTAACGGCGCACGCATGTAAATTTGTTTTTGGATATGGCATTATTATTTCCTGTGAATATTACACCTATAACACCTTAAGAGTAGTTTAAACAGCCTCGCCACAAAAATCGGATGAATGGCTTGTATTGCCTTCAGCGGAGACCACTGCAGAAAGCCCTCACTTGTCTGGGCTTGCTCTGTCTCTTAGGCTCCAGGACAATCTGTAAAATGCTTAAACCTCACTTTTTTTCTCTTCCACAAAATACTTGTAACATATTCTTACTTTTCTAACGATTGTCACTTTTGCATTTTCACAGTTAAGGTCAGTTCGGTTCCAACAGAAAGTGCATCAAAGTTTTGTAAAATATTAATGACAAAATATTATTTCACGCTATTATAGTTTTGGTTCAGCCGGGCTTAAACATAACACCTGACAAACTGACATAAATCTCTTGAAAAATAAACCGAGCACCATTACTTTTAATGACAGAATTTCTTTTAATCCTGGCAGATGAGAAATGCCTTACAAATCACAGTTAAATAAATCTCGCGAGATGACCTATAAAATGTGCTGAAAGTAATCCCGTTAAAATCCTTTGCGGGTAGTTTCGAAACAAACGAGTGAGAGGAGGGACCAGAGGAGGGGGGCCTTCGTGAAGCATCTGATGGTGTCGCGGTCCTACCTAATTAAATGGGACGTTTTCATTTTATCCGCGACAATTTTATGCGAAGATTTTAACAGTCCTCTTCACAATAAAAATTAAGAATTTATTGTAAGACCTTCTGTGACAGCTAATTATCTCACATGCCTTAATATTTTGAGAAGAGAGAAGTCCGGCAATCCAGTCCATATTTGTGTTTTGTTTCTTTTATACACTGCATTGTTGGTATTATTTTTATATTTAAAGGATACTTTTACCTAGTTTACTTCGTGAAGTAAACTTTAGTTTACTATGTTTCGAAACTAAATTATGACTTGCATTTACTTAATTGCATTGCAAATCGTAATATTGTCTTTATCTGGTGAACGTTTCGTTATTAGTGCGAGTACCTAAAAGAACTTATTGGACTCGCATAGGACTGTCTAAAACTTTATCAAATCTCTAGGATTATATTACTGCAGTAACATTAATGAAGGGACTTTCAGCAAAAAAATCTTAAAACTGTTGTAGGACAGTAGCGTACACGACTTTCTGCTTACCAATCTTCTACAAACCAACAACATACACTGATAATTTAAAACACTATACTTAGGTATGGTATAGGAAGTTAAAATCTTGTAGAATTTTCTTTATGACCAAGTCTTCCTCTAAAGCAAAATCAGTAGGTAATGCGTTACATGATAGAACATCATGAAGCCACATTTCACAATATTTAATGTCAACAGAGTAACTTGACCATTCGAAAATGTTTGGTTATAAAAGCTACCATAAGTGTATACTTTGTGGCGACGTATCTAATAGGATGAAAATTAACAGCACTTATACAGTCTTCGATAGTATCATGCGCACTTATCGAATTAACGTCTTTATGTGCATTATTAAGTAAAAAGTCGTAAACTTCACCAACCGTCAAGGCAAGAGAGGTGTGAATTTAGCAAAAGCTCTTTTTGTTTTATATTTACTACCACCCTATTAATATGAACTTATTTAAGAGAATATAGCTATAAACATTCTCAGCACATTTTAATGTTTTCGTAAGTTATCAACTCTAATAACTGTCAGTTCCCTAATTCTCTGCTATATGGGTGAACCATTAAAAATCTAAAAACTATATTACTTACAACAGACTTGATTTATTTTTTCATTAAAGACAACATTAACATTAACGTAGTTACAATAAGTTTAAATGATTATTTCACAAGTGGAGATATTTTTTTCTTAGTTTTGCTTTTACAGTAACTATTTAACCAATACTTAGCGCGGTCTGTCTAAAAATTATTTGCTCATCTGAACTCAATTGTGAAAAGGCTAAGGAAATTATCGTTTTCAACTACGGAAACATTCGCGTTATTTCTGAAAAGAAAATTGTGAAATGGGCTGCCTTAGACTCTATTCCAGCAATCTTATGTCATTCATTATCTGAGCACGTTCGAGAGACCATCGATCACGGTAAAATTATTTCACTAATATAGAGTTGCTTTTTAGGGTTCCGTAGCCGAATGGCAAAAAA
>JAKRBP010001042.1:649280-659948 GCA_022398575.1 Heliothis subflexa | reverse complement strand
ATTATAGGTTCACGGATCTTTGGATCTGCGTTGATGAGTCAGCGAATGAGTCAAGACTTTGATTTTTATATAGGTATACGTATAGATTTTGTAGGGAACTTTGATAACTTTGAATTATAGAGGTTCGAATTATCGCAGGTTTGAATTAACGAGAATCAACTGTATCTCCGATACACTTACTTAGAAAGCAAGTAGGTACATACTATACTAGAAATGCTACATTATTACTTGTCCGACCTAGAATCGAACCCAAACCCGAACCAGGTGCTTTGGCCTTATTTGTCATGATGAAATATATTTATCTTACAGTAAGTATTCTCAATTGAAGGTATGTATATTTTGTATTTAACTCCAATTTGAAAAATTCTGCAGAGTAAGTAAGTTTCTTATTTAATTTAATAATTAAACATTCTTACACCTATACATTTAACACCCACTTAATGATCTTTAGTTTACTCATGACAATCAAGAGATGGCGCAGTCATCATTTATAGAAAAAAAAATTCAGTTATTTTATCTAATATTTCCACCCTTATTTCTATCTTTATATAGGGTAAGAAATAAAGTAATATTCTTTATTAAAATGTCAAGAAATTAGCTAACCGGTCCCACTCTCCATGTGGATGAAACTAGTTCCCATCACGAGATTATTATCCTGAATTAGGATTCATTTTGGCCGTGATAACTCTTAATCAAAGGTCAATCGTCTTTTTTTTCTAATATAATCTAAGATTGTTAATTTTAATCGGAGGTAATCTTCAAAAATTCGGAATGGTAAAAATTGTTAGAGATATCCAACGTACTTATATTGTTAAATTATTACACCAAAACCTATAATTGATGTATATTTATTGCTATGATATCATTAATGAATAACTCCGCACAACTTTACATCTTTATTTATTTTAATTATACACCAATTTAGATACAAATTTTGCAATCAGAGCCCTCTATTGCCCTATTATAGTTACCTTATGTAATAATAGACAACCAAACTGGGTTACGTTTCGATGGATGCGTCATAATATTCACTTCCCGCTATGTGAACACTTGCTGTTGAGTAAAATTAGAACGCGCGCAATCAATAAGTTCGTCGCAGATGGCGACACTGTACGATTGTGCGCAATCATGTCAATTGCATTCTAAGAATTTAAAATATAATTCGACCTAGAAAATAATAGAATTATAGTAATGATTTATTTGTATGTTTGAAAGAAGTAAGTTTCATAGCCTTTTTGTTTTTTATTGGTATTTACGTTTGTAAGTATTGAATATGACTACATAACAGCACCGCCCCACAAAGCGTTCTATTGAGGCCGCCGCTTTGGAGTATACACCGCCATCTTACGTCCACCGTGTCAACTTGTGTGTTGGATTTGGTGCAGTAATTTTGTGTTTGATTGTGAGTTGTGACGAGAGCAAGTTATCAAAATACAAACTATTCAGTTCGGCCGATATTCGTAAGTACCATGAATAAAACACTGCATATTTGTGGCGGAAAATTCAAGTGAAATGTAAATGTGAAACGCGTTGTTCGCATGGGGTGTAATAGCATCACTTCGGGCCACCTAACAACGAATTTTAATCTCCCTTTACTGGATCAATAGTTGCCGCATTTTATCGCGTGTAACTCTGCTAATGCACACTTCTAATGATGCTAAACTTCTGTTTCAGCGCCCGCAGTGCTGTACAAATAGTCTATACTATGGGATGATAATTTGCAACAATGTCCGACGTAAAGCAAGTGAAAGTTGACAACTGGGGAATATATTTCCTCCAGAGGCTGAAGCATTTCTTCAATCGAACCGACTACTGTGACTTGACGCTACAATTTCAAGACAATGCCCAGCTAAAAGTACACCGGTTAGTACTCAATGCGTGCACGGAGTACTTCGAACTCCTGGAGCGAACATGCGAGATGTACGAAGATTGTTTGGTGATGCCGGACGACTTGCAAGCCGATGTCGTCGTGCCCATCGTCAACTTCATGTACACCGGACATTTAGAGTTCAGGCAGGATTTATTGGAGAGATTGTATCAAACATCCCAGATACTAAATATGCCTGTGTTAAGTAAACTTCTAGAGTCGCATCGCATACATCTGCCTCCAAAAACACCAACTCACAGTTATAGTGGCGCTAAAAGGTACAATAAACAAAGTGAGCCTAGAACTACTAAAACATCAACACCTGCTTCCAGTAATAAACGCTCCTATAGCAAAGCTTTTGACAATTCTATAGTTTACAAAGAAAAAAAGACTTACCAAACTGTAACTAAAGCTGACACTAGTATCAACGCTTCCTATGGAGTGCGAGCTCAATCTCCGGTTGCAGTAGATCTATTTACCTCTCGCAGAACAGCCTTAAATGATCCACGCCCAACAAGATATGAATTACCTGAGGAACTGGACACTGACAATGTGTTTGACAACTCATTTTGCAATATATCTTATACTTCCCAGCCACTGGTGGTTCATCCTGACACTGTCAAGCGCTACAAGTCTAAACGAAGTAATGTGCTTGGTGAACCATCAGGCTCCAGAAAACTTTCCACTATGTCAACAGTTGATATTGTTGAATGTAAGAAGATATCATCAAAAGATGACAGTTTATTTGATGACATTATCACTGACAATAGTTTTAATAATGAATCTGATTTGTTTAATGCATCCTACTTAGAAAGTGAAAAAGATACTAACCAGCTTTTCGATCAGATTTTAGACTCTAATGAAGGAAGTGGTGGTCCTAAAGTAACAATAGAAACTAAGGACAGTAAAGCAGCTTCCAACCTAGACCATGCAAGAATAATAAGTGAAGTTTTGAAGAAATATCCTCATTTGGTCAAAAGTAATAAGAACATAAAACTAAAGATTCTGGATCCCTTACCTAGTAAAAGCAAAAAACAATCAAAAGCATCTGCTCCAGTATATGTTGAAGAAAAACCAGTCAAGTTAAAAAAGGAAGTTGAAGATTTTACATATGAAACTGACATTTTAGATTCTAAACAAGCAGCTAAACTCATTGCTATGGGTGCAGAGAATACAAAAGGCCCTTGGATATGTTTGATATGTGGCACTCCAGGAAAAGCCCTACATTTCAATTCATATTATAAATTCCGCCGTCATTTAGTAGATGTACACAATGAAAAACCAGTATCTAACATTTGTGAATACTGTGGCCTGAGATCATTGAAGAGAAATTATTTACTGCATCACCTGTATGCTCAGCATGGAGTACAGCCTCCACCTCAGTACCACTTCCCTAAGTGTAACTTATGCAGCTACATTGCATTAACTGAAGGCCTTCTTGTCAAGCACAAATTGAGTCACAAAGATATTAAAAACTTCCGCTGTAATGTTTGTTCTGCGGCTTTTGCATCTTCTAGTCAACTACTACAACATATACAGAACACTGGACATAAATATTCTGCTGAAAAGAAAGCTAATCTGCAATGTATCTATTGCTTAAAAGTATTTTTGCGAGAGACAAACCTCTATGCTCACATTAAAACACATCATAAAATTGAAGCTAAAAGTGATGGCATCATTGAAGATTCTGATGATGAGGAAAAACCAAAAGCAAAGCATGTCAAATTTGAACCTAGTACAAGCTTTGATAATGAGTATGAATTAGAAATAGACTTACGATATCCCACGCAGGCAAGATCTTCAGTTGAAAAACAAGTTACACCTAGAAAACAGGTTAACACAGCCAATCAAAAGCAAAAGATATTAAATCCTGGCTTTGGTACTCCAAAACCTACACAAAAGCCTAAACCTAGAAATAGCATGAGTCCATCTGTACATAATGACTTCTTCCAAGATATCAAAATACCTATTGGTCCATTATCAAACAATAATCAAGAAGATGAGATTGTTGTTATAGACAACAATGAATACATTATGAGGGATAATCAACTGATTCCTAAGAACAGAAAATCATGTAATTCTGACTTTATTATACCAGACATGGTTAACACCTCCTTAGAGGCAATCCAACCACCTACAACTGTTGAATACTCCAACATTAACACAGACATACCAGAAAATGTGCCTCAGCAGTCTAGTATGATAATAAAGAAAACTGCAAATCATAATCAACCTATACAAATCGTGGTGTCAAATGAAGAAGAATACAAAGCTTTGATGGCTTCTAACCATCCCATTATATTTGATAGTGGTGAACCAAACAAAACTCTCACAGTATTAACCACACCCCACCACAACCAAGATGTGGAGACAAGAACAATTGACATGGACCCTTCTCAATCAAGTGAAATGATGATTCTTCCTGACGAATATCATTCCTCGCTAAATGTGCCTGAAGTTGTAACTTCCCAAAATTCTAACATTGTGGTTGTTTACAGCCATGCTGTTGATGATCAAAGTAAGCAGTTCCAGATCATCACGACTGGAGGAGCACAGTTTGTGCAGTCTTCTGCAATCATAACACAAAATTTTGAAACTGTAACTACCTCTACACCAACAATGAATGCACATTGTATTGAAACGCAAGTTGATCAAAATTGGCAAAATAATATGCAAAGCTTAGATGGTCAAGAAATACAGCTACATCCACATGCTGTAATAGAAAATGTTGATTCCAATCAAGTAGTAATCAAGCCTATTACTGAAACTGGCAATAATTTAGATGAGCTTCCAGAAGTTAATTTAGGACACGAAATGGAAAAAGAGCTACCTCCTAGAGAAACAGATATTGCTCTTGATCAATCAAATATAACTATTGAACATATAAATGAAACTGTAGAACATAATGTTGCAGAAGAACAAACTAATATGTCAGAGTTAAATTTGATTGAAAATGAAACAAGTAATATACCTGAAAATGAAACTTTGGGAACAGTTTCTCAAATTAAATCAATGCCTGAAATCAATACTAATGATGAAAACATTCAGGAACAAATGGAAATCGAGAATGAACTCCAACAAACAGATGAAACACACAATATTATGGAACAAGCAATGGAGACAGATAATATAGTAGAACAACAAATTGAAACAGAGACAGTAGTAGAACATCCCATAGAAACAAGCACTTCAGTTGAACAACCAATGATAACCGAAGGTGTACTTGAAGAACCAGTACCAACAGAGAATGAACTGGAACAACCTGTGAACGCCCATAGTGGAATAGAGCAACAACTAATGACTGCTAATTTGGCTGAAGAACAAGTTCAAACTGAAAATTTGATTGTACTCCCAATGGAAACTGAAACTATTTTACAAGAACAGATCAACACAGAAAATACTGTAGTACAATCAGAAGAATTCGAAAGCATTGAAAAACCGCTAGAATTTAACAATTTTGTTGAAGAGCCGGTGAAAATGGTACCCGTAGAAGAACAATCCTTGACAACTGAATGTTCAGAAGAACAAACCCCCAATCAAAATGAAGTTTCCTCTAATCAAGAACACCTTGCAGAAACCATAAGTGAATACACAGTTGTTGAAAACCCTGAGAATCCTTCTGTATCAGAAGACCAACAACCAGAACTATCACAAGCCTACGACGATATTGTAGAAATAAATCGAAACATTGATGTAGAACCTAACACAGTACTGGTACAATCACAATCCTATGATGAAATAGCACAAATTACAAATAATGAGGAACCAATGAATGTTCAAGAAGCTGAGGTTAAGATTAAATGTTTAACATCAGAATGGTCAGAAGATGAATATGATGTTACGGATGACCAAGGCAGTAGAATTGCTGAAATAGCACCAAGCAGTCTACCCCAACCGCAACCTAATGAAGATATACCAGAATTAGAAGAATCAATAGAAAACATTCAACAAGAAGTGCAGAAACAAATACAGATGCCCCCAGTACAGGCTGAACCAGATTGTGAAACTGAAGAAAGTGCCATTTCTTCCCAAGAAGAAGACACGTCGAGCCAAGAAATGACTCTTCCTCCATTGGTTGAATCTCGAATTTTAGAAAATCCGCAAGCACAGCAGAAAATATCATCTCTATTGAATGATTGGGAGGATAATGATTCCCAAGATGAAGATAATACTGTCAGTGGAAATGCTGAACCAGAATCTGCAGAGCAGTTAACAGAAGATCAATCCTTACCTGATAATTCCGGAGTTCCAAAGAATGACAATATCAAAAGCTTGGTCAGTGACTGGGACGAAGAAGAAGAAGATACTAAGGAATGAAATTATAAAATACCAGATAATCGAATCAAATTTTATAGAATGGTGTGCTGTCGAGATTCATGAACAATCATAAGTGGCAGGATAGTTAAATACAGTTTTATACAAAATGAATGCTTAAAGAAATAGTTAGCCCTTTCCAGTTATTGTTTGGATGAATTTTTAAATAAATAGGTATAAGTAGAACTACTAGTATTCTAAGTATATATGGATAAATATACATAATTGTATATGTATCATGTAAAAAGCATTAGTTTATTTAATGTTGTTAATCATAACAATACATTACTTTTTCATGTTATATCAGATTGATATGATGACACATGTACTGTTTAAGTTCAGTTAAGTACTTAGAGCATATTATTACAGAAACTAATATTGTTAGTTATTTAGTGGTGTAGCTTGCATTACTCCTATATCCTTTACATAAAAAGTATACAAGTTATAACGCAATAATATGTTAAGTTATACATCAGACTTCCAAATAAATATATTTCATACTACATTATTAAAGCATTAAATTATGGAAATGATACTGAATGCCTGCCTATTTAAGTTTAAATAAATGGGTTAATAAAAATGCTGGTTTTTCATTTTATGTTCGAAATAAAACAACATTTCATAGAAAAATACATTTTACTAGATTTTAAACAATTTGCTTTTGCTAAAATCAATAGTACAATGATTACAATCCACATAATTCATTTATGTGCAACATTGCATGGCAAAATTAATATTGGCCTTATTCATTTGGTCAAAACATTTCGATTTCTAAGATTTAAAAGCTGAAAATATAACCAGCCAATAGGGAACAATACATAGAGTAAATTGATATAATGGAAAGGCCAGAATAGTAAGATAACAGCATGGAATTCATTAAGTACTTTTATTATTTAAACAATATTACACATACAGCAATATATGAATTTAATTTCGTAATATAACCGAAAATATAACAGCTGCTTTATTTGACTTGGTGGCCTTATTATCATACAACTTGCAAATTAACACCAGTAATATAAGGCAAACATTGTGTTTCAATATTATATTTCTACAAATAATATAGGTATCCTGTTATATTCCAAATTAACAGATATGATAGGGACAACACAATTTAAATGCAGTAAAATAGAATTTAAAGATAAGATAATATACATTTGTAGAATGAGAACAATAAAAAACATGAAACTTTGTATAGCCCACATTAAAAAGAAGCTCTTACTACATAGTATGAAATAATGGACTTAACCATCTTATATTTGGAATAGTAAAACAGCCTAATCATTTATCAGTGAACAGGCAGTAATAAAAATGTTTATTGAGATTACTTACTACATATATTTTCTTACTTTAATAAACTTGCTAAATTTCTCTCACATCAATTATATTAAAAGCTAATTTGCAATTTTAACTTGATTGAGAATACTTGCAATGGTGAAAAACTATATCACATTATTCTACACTTTTCTCTAATTTGAAACACACTACCTAGCTATTCATCACAAAGGATATCTATAAACACTATAAATGTGTGAATATACTTATGTAATGGTGAAAAGTGCATAACCACATAATATTTGTATAATACGAATACATAATGGATTAATTCCTGTTATAGTTAGAATAATTTCTAAAATATCAAAAATGGAAATAGCACTTTGGTACTAAATAATTACTTGAAGCTGTTGCTCCAATGGAATTTTATTTCTATGTGGATCTAAACAGGGGCAGAGTCCATAAACCTGGATGACTGGTAACTATACAATGTAAAAGAAACCACTGAAGCAGGCATGCTATTACATCCAATGTCAGAACCACCATTAATCTGTCAATAATTTCAATTCACAATTAATTAAATCAGTGCAGTGCATTACTGCTTCAATAATTCCATTTGCTTAGCACAATGTCATTTAATTATAAACTTCAAAATTTGCCTCTAATGGAATAAATGTATTTACAAAATAAATTACAATATTTACATTAATAAAAATACAGCATAACTATTGCCTAATCATTGGATATGGAGACTAAGACATATTTGACCATGTATGCAAGAAAAACAAAGCCTACTAGCACAAATAAGTTAGTCAGAATATAGTACATGTTGGACTGTTGCTCAGTAATCACTTCACCATCACTTGTGTTGCTGTTTTCAGCTTGCAGCATGGCCTCCTGCCGCTGCATCAGCTGCTGTTCAATCTCCTGAACATACTCCGGGAACAACTCACAAAACATTTTGTTTTTAATATTTGTCTCCAAGGATTCCGCCGCTAAGCAACGCTTTTGGAAATCCGATGTCTCAACAGAGCCCAATGTTGGTGTTTTCTCTAACATGAAGCTAAGTAAACCAGTCAGGATGGTAGATATTGACCATGCTGGGTTCCATGTGTCAGGATGAAAGTCGGTGATGCTAAGGCACAGTCGAGTATTTGTCTTGAAACGACCATTTGGCGTAATCATATAAATTGATGGCGGTTTGAACGGAAACTCCCTTGGAAATATGATCTTTCCATGATAGTAACCGCCTTCGTAAGGGCTTTTTTCTGGTCCTTTGACTACGTAATGCCATTCTAAAATGTTAGACGGTACTGGTTCAGCCGTCACATACGGAACGGGGTCATTTTTAAGCCTAAGGTAATCCTGCTTTAGTCTGCTGGTCGCTCCTGTAACTTTGGTTTTCGCCATGACTTAGCGCAAAACAGCGATCATACAATATCCGTTACACAATAAAATTTATATCACTGCAGTCATACACTATTAATTCTTTAGTAAAGTTTGCAATTACAATATTTTGGTGGATTGGAATCAATCGCGAATAAATAAAATAATACGTCAAATGATTTGCAATCATACGATACGTCATTCGAGTAGAGATGTAACGTGAAGTAGTGTCATTTAGTTAGTTTAATAAAAAAACATACTATCACGAGTGATATATTAAAATTCAATGATTTTAATAGCTTTTTAATATATTATTTTCGTTTTCAGTGAAATAATGCTTAAATGAATAAACAGATCAGTCAGATCCATTTCACAGCGTGCGTTTAGTCGATTTTCTACTTCCTGTTTAGCATTTAGCAGCGAAGGTGTGCGAGCGGATGAAATAATTTTACTGTAATCTTAAACCTTCGTTGTAGCTAGGACTTGTCTGAGACGCCAAAAAATCTACGCATATTGATTCCTTAAAAAAATCAAGGCCTGGCTAAGGCGTAAAAATTGCAATCATGTGGCTAGACCTTTCCCAACTATGTTGGGGTCGGCTACCAGTCTAATCGAATGCATTTGAATATGTGCCAGTGTTTTACATAGAGTGACTGCCAATCTGACCTCTCTAACCGATCAATCAATAAAAATCACCATGAGCAAAAAAAAAAAACTCCAAATTCAACAATTCCAAAAAATTTATTCAGCAACAATATTGTTATATGTTACATTGTCAGTCACAAAATGTGTTTTAACAAATCTTATTAATAATACCTACAAATTAAAGAAACATGATAAAAATAACATCAATATCTTACGGTTTAAATTAAAATAAGAGGTATTACATTGTGGAAAATTGGGATTTTCTACCCTTGATCAAAGGCCCATTGAGAAAAATAACGCATGTTGTCTATGTTACATTTCCCACAAAATTCCTTTGTGCCAGACTTTTTATTTCACTGGCGCAAATTTTAAGGGAAGTGTGATTTGCCGCAACTAGACAATAATCATAAGTTACAGTGGAGCGTCGATTCCAGACGATCGATTATCTCCACAACCGGTTATCCGAACTTCAACTTGAACGTGCCTACTTTTTTAGCCTCGTAGTCTTCCATTCGATATCAATATTTACGGTTAGAGGCCGTAGGTGTTCTAGGCATATATTATAGCGAGGATACAAACATAGTTTTCATTCACTTTTATACAAAAATGAATGTCTGTATCACTATCAACATATTAATATTTATACAGAATCGGGACTTAGTCACAATATTATTAAAAGTCCGATTGTGTAAATATGTGTACAACAGTCGGATTATTTGAATAACAAAGCACCGGAGTTAGTTCGGATAATCGAACTCTTTAAAAATAGTAGTGACCTGCATAAAAAATGACTGGTAAAGCTTAAATTTCAATCAATTTCTTTCTACCTGCATTCTGAGAGGCCACACAGACCTTAGAACAAGTTGGGTGGCCAATAACGAAACTATATTTTATTTTAGGAAGCCCTTTCATAAGTCATTCATAGTTTATACCCCAACAAACACTGAATCTATTCATACTGTAAATTAAAATAGATGAGTTTATTCATTAGGAGTGTAAAAAATAAAGTACAAATATCCGAATTGAGAACCTCCTTTTTGGGAAATCGGTTAAAATATTTCGACCGACTCCACCAAAGCGGAGGTTTTAGACATCTCGTCTACCTAGTCAATGGAAAAGTGTGGAGAAATTCCATTGGTTATTTAAGGCATTGAACGCCATCGGTCCCAGACACAATAGAA
>JAKRBP010001042.1:53505-64784 GCA_022398575.1 Heliothis subflexa | reverse complement strand
TTTTAAATGTGGCCCTTTTGTATTCAAGGAGCGATGTGTATATGTTCTGACTGGTTAACTCGTTAATCGCGCGTTGTTTGGTACATACCTACATATGTATAAAATGTGCTGTGTTCACATCCATGCTTTGTCATTTATAAGTTCTGCTCTGAATAACTTGTCGTGATTTGAATAAAATGAAACGCGTTGTGATTACCCTGTTTTATTGCAAAAGCAGCGAAAATACAACTAAATTAGATACCAATTTAGAATAAAGACGACAGTCACTATAATAAATGTTAATTTGACGTACATATATGTAAGATCCGTCACTATTTTGCCAACCAACATAAAAGATTTTTATTTAGGTAGCATCTAGTATTTCGCTTTCGTTTCCATTATCTTTTCCTTCATCTCCAAACTAGACATAATTTATTATCCTGCAAACTGTAGAATATTTTGGTCACGCAGCGACCAGCATCCAATCTGTATCTTTAGACAGTTCGTTTTAAAATTCAAACTCTGAGCGAATATTTGTAAATACTTTATTTATTTTCTAGAGATGCTCGGCTTTCATGTCAAACGCAAATATCTACTTATAATTGCAAAAATATGTCAAAACTCAATTTGTATCATGAAGCATCCATCTTACACAAAAAGAGGTATTAATAAAATATTTTCAGGGACAAAAGAAATCCCAAAAAGGAACTGCACAAAGATAATTCTGCGACAATACCATAAGCTTAGTTTATTGCTGCTTCTGTCACTAAATTCAGGTTTATCATAAAGCCAGCAAATAACGCGAAACCATACACATTTAAAGTTCAATGTAATAACATCAATTCTGAGCGCACATTCAACAAATTACGAGCACTGAGCGCTGAGCCTACAATTTACTGTACCGTGGACCGCGCGCCCGGTGCCACTGCTAACACAACTGCTGAAACAACTTAAGTCCTAAGCGTTATATTGGCTGCTTCGTCTAATACCAGGTTTCATTGCAACTTGTATCACGGTACCAACATATTATATTAACATAAAAAATCATAAAATTTATAGTACCTCAAAAACCTGTAAGTCAGCCAGTTTGAACAAGGAAGTCACAATTCGCATACAATTTGGGTGGAGTGAGGGGCGAGATGTGCCGGGATGGGTCATACGCAAACATTTGCCCAAACATTACCCGCTGGCTGCGGCTCCCGGCTCCGCTGAATTATTGAGACGTCCCGGTTTTAACACCAGATGCTATTTAGATGTTCTCATGTTTATTAGTTTGTCCCTCGTAATTTGTCATAGGACCCGTTGATGGCAGTAATTTAGGGCATGCCCATGAAGCGTTGATAGAATAATGTTGGGGAAGTTCGTCCACCAAATGTGTTCTCGGAAGCATTAATCTTCCCCAATATTGCGCGAGCATCTGTAATCTTGTGTTCCTGAACAATGATCTCGCCTCAAGCTAAATCAAACTTACAGATGCTGTTACTTCGGAATTGTAACCGTAAGAAATCACGGACAAAGGTCCCGTAAAGTTTTATTGTAAGTATTGATTGCTGATCCGACATGGAGTTGCTTAAAGAATGGTTCCGCAGCCGTCACTATTATGAATGAGTCGGCCTGATAAAGGGAAATACCTGTGGAAATCAAACGGTGGAAAATAAATGTCATCGGAGGCGGGCGGCGGGAGCAAGGAATCGTTCGGTAAATCGGGTCGGTGCGGGCGCGGATTTGTCGCGCTGCTATGACATTTGTTAGCTCGCTACCTTCGCTACTTTATTTGTCATTGTCACGGCGTACACTTTCTTCGCTTCGTCAGTTTTTCTTAGAGTTACTTTTTTCCTTATTTCTTTTAGAGCTTTGTGAATTACGTTTCATATGTTACTCGACATGACTGACTCAATGGTCTTACTTTTGAATACTAGCTACACGAATATAATTCACTTTATGATACTTTATGAACAAACTGACGTTCAAACATTACAAGTTTGTATAAACGAAGATTTTATAAACAAACGTAGTAAGTAGTTATTTATTATAGAAGTAGTGATATTTAAATCATGTTAAAGATATCGCTTTATGTGTTTCCATAATCTCTTACAACCATCTAAATGCCTGTTTATGACTGTTTTACAATCACCGTTTTAACATCAAGATGACAATATTTATGATTATGAGTTGGAAACACAACCTACCGAGTAATTGTGTTATCGTTCTCATTAATAAATTGTTATCTAATCGTAATTTACTGAAATGAGGAAACGAATTTTATACAAGTTCTGTTTATTGATTGTGAAATGAAACAAGTTGTACGACTGCAGTGCTGGGAGAGAGAAGCGCTCGTTGAAATAAATTGAATTTTTTTAAAAGCGCTTTTTGAATTAACATGGCGAGATCAAAGCGAAAAGAAGATTACTGGGCAAATGAAAGCAATTTATAAAGGCTAGATAAACAGGCCGGTATAAATGAAATAGGGGAGCTGTATCTTTTTACACAGCTCAATGAGTGCGAACAAAGTCCGCGATACGCGTGTCGGCCGGACCGCGCGCCCGCCGCCGCCGGACCGCGCGCCTTATCGCGATTCATTTTCTCAGCTAATATTTATTGCTCTGCTGTGCACAATGTTTACTACTGTTGTGTTGTGACGTGTTCCCGGGATTATGATGATGCGCAGTTGTAACGTTCTTTGATAGATTGTTCTACAAGTAATACAGAGTTAACCAGATAACATTTATTATTGTTCCCCTTACCAGAAAACCAGAAATATTATATTGGACACTTTAAGTATTTAACGACACCATAAAGATGTTTCATTGGTTACATCAAAACGCTTACTTGAAATCAAGCATTAAATATAATTTATCACAATATAATTATCTCTCATCTAAACGACAGATATTGTTTATACATCTAAATACTAATCGTTACATCTAAACGTAATAAATTTTCAAGGCAATGAAAGTAAATAAGATTAACTCAAAATAATATCACGACTATAATAAGGAGACAGTTTATGATCGCGGTGGTGAACACAAATCAGTAATAACTCCGCTTGATGATAAATTTAACTAAATGAGTCAACGAAGCGTGGGCTTCAATAAACTAGAGGAATGTCTAGCCTTTGGTTCAATCAAACTTGAACCCAGATACATAAACTGATAAAATTATTCACGTGAAACATGGATTGTTAGTTCTGATGATATTACTAGATTTGTTACGGTGATAAATCTCAGAAATGATCAGATTAACTGACCACAAATATTAACGTTATTGCAACTGTCCCATATTTTGATACTGTACAAAATTGTAGTGTGACAAAAGCGTTGGATGCTGATAGTAATGAATACAAACAATTCATATTCTGGGTATGAAAACCCAAATTGTAGGGTGATGCTTACACAGGACTTTTAAATGATCAAAAATTATCCTAACCGTCATTTATGTGCAAAGTATGACCGGTGACATGAGACAGGCAGATAAACCTTTTTGAAATCTGTTGCCAAAATAAACTCGACGCAATCGTAAAACGCCAAATCATCAAAACATATGCGTGTATAAATTCCGCAAACGACAACAAGTGACTCGGGAAAATTAAAGGGCGGCCCGCAAATGTCGCTCGCAAGTGTCGACGCGGCCAGCCTGACGAGAGCCCGCACACATCTCCGCACGTCACCGCGCCGGCTGGCAGCGCGCCGCACTAATGAACGGCCGGGGATCTCGCTACATCGGCCGAGGTAAATTTTCTTAACAGCCCAGTTGTTGCCGCACGCCGGTCCTAAACACACACACCCTCCTGCGGACAGATAATTTGTCCAAACTTTGGCGGTGCTAAAGTTTCCGCTTGCATAGTTTCTTTATCAGTTTATATCACAGCCTAACTTTATCCGCTGACGAGCTGAGGGACCAGCCCCACCGAAGTTGTTGTCCCATCGAATTCGAAGCATACTTTATGAATGATCGATTTATTTTGAGACTTGTAGAGCACAATTTATCCTGAAGATGATGTATTTCTTGAAAAACTCCATAGTACACCATAGCCTGTTGTTCTGTTTAAAACAAAACACAGACAGATCACGATTTGGTGTAACCTAAAAACCAGTAGGTAATGAGAATGACATTAGAGGGCGAGATCAGCAATTCAGCAAGAGTGGCACGAAGACTAGCAGGCGTTGTGTGAGAGTGCTCGCGGCCCCGCACGTCAGCGCGACTGCGGGAACTGCGCCCGCCGCACTATTTCGGTGGGAATGCCATCGACACGGGCACGAAGTTACTCTTTATGTTTAACCCGCGCCAGCTCTTCTGGGCGCTGAATAATTTTATTGCGTTACTTGTTGTTCGTCGCTTATTTTGTATGTAGTTGGTAATCTGTTGTGAATTTACTAACTCGTTGTTTGGTTTCGGTGTGTGCTGGACAACTTTAACTTTATGCTAAGTGGGTCCTTTTCCGTAATTAACAAACAAAGTACGGATGAAAACTCCTACCAACACAATTAATGTCTATTATGTATGTTGAGTGTGTCCTTTCATTTACATTTATTTTTGGAAAATAAAATTATACTTCTAATCAATGACCTTAATATACTCTATATATAAAGTCGGTAGTTGTCCTAGTTTAAAAGTGTTTACATTGCAACTTCAATATTGCGTCGCGCTGCTCCTTGTGATTTATGAGTCGCGTTCGTCTGCGGCGCGCTCGGCGCAGGTATATCTTTATTGTTCTAATCTTCACTGTTTACAAACTATTGTACCATTTTAAAATTATGAACTGTTCAGATAACACTCCCCTTCATATCGTCGCCATAAATATCAAGTTTTCTTGATAAATCTCAACTTTATGTTGCCTTTTAAGTTTAATGGTTGTTTCACAATCGGTATACAATGTTCGAAAAATATCGTTCCGCTGTTCGTGACTTCAGTTCGCATTGTGTTGCTGAGGTCAGTGTAATCGCCACTTGCGGAACACAGACGTGACCGACATCCGCATGTGTCCGTTACTAGTTCACGTCCAGGAACAAGCGCAGCCCTCGCTAACAGCGCCCGCTTAATACTTCACAATTACAATTCGCAAAATCACACTGATCGAAGTTTGGTCGTAAGGCCACAAATTGGAGCGAGCTTCAGCTCCGAGTGATTACATTAGAACATCACGCGTCACCTCGACTCCAATTTGAAGGGTCCAAACTATTTGTCCCAATCGAAACCCATTTGGAATTCAGATGGAATCGAAACGTCTAATTGCTTTCGGTTCAGCTCTTCGCATACTAATCTGTGACTGTGGCTGTTCCATATACTGCGAGTGCTATTATCGACTCTATTCGTGTGCTCGTGTTTTTCTATCAGAAGATGTAGATAGTGTTTTCTATCAACGTTAAACTTGGAATTTAAACTCATTTGTTTTTCGCTCCCGATGTCGGAAGCGCAGAAAACTTATCGTTCGAATATTTCCCGAAGTTTTCCGATTACAATCTTGTTTCAAATAAACACAAATGAGAGTTTTAATCAGTGTCGCAGAACAAACAAGTAATAACAGTAAATATCCGCAACCGCAGTGCGGAGTGCAATTTTTTCCGAGTTCAATATTTACGAGCGCGAAACACCGGCACTCGGTATTGGTGTCGCCAACTCGCAAGTGGGTGACCGCGCGCCGACAATTCATAAAGCGGAGGAAGTGGCTCACTTCACACCCTCGCCCCCACTTCTTCGACTCTCCCCTTCGCAAGTTTTCCCAATTCCACCACAAACTGTAAATAAAGCAAACGATCCGATAACGTGGCCGCTCCAATTTGGTGCACGGACGAAGAAATATTTCACTTTCGTTTGGGCGATACTAAGCTATTTACATTTCGCGCCACTGGTAATATTAACGCCTTCATTCCACTGAAATTGGAATGGATTTAACAAGGTCACGGCGATTCTGATTGCTTAAAGGAAATTGAATGTTCCACAAACAATTACAATGCCCCGGAGAGTATCCGATCCACTGATTAATTGGCTTGCATTCTTGTTGGATTTAGTGAAATAAGAACAAGTTTCTTGTCCTGAAAGACATACAATCAATTAGGTTGTCAAGTAGGTTGTAAGTGACCCATATTTTTTTGAATTATATTTTTATTCTCCTTCAAAAAATAAACTCAACTGTGCTTGACTAGAAAGAAATTGGCACGAGTTATTTACAGAAGAATACCTACTGATTTAGATTATAAATATTACTATCGTAAAAAGCTAACTCGGAAAATAGAGTTCTAAAATTTTATGTGAAAGAAATGAAATGGAACCGATCGAAAATACGAGCATAAAAGATTTCGTAGAAAAGCTGTCTAGTATTCGTCTTAGTAAAAGTCGAGTCAATTTAGACGTAACTTACTTTTTGCTGAAATTACTCGTAGACGTTACCTATTTACAAGTTTTCTATTGAATATTATGAAAGAGTTGCAAAGTTTAGCGGTTCCGAGGCGAGTCGAGAACCAACATAATTTGAATTCAGCTCCGAAGATTTCCCTCGACACTCGTCGACCTCCTATAATGATTAGACAAACTTCAAGTTAAACAAGAATGTTCTCTGGACAAAAGTCGGCTGCGAGGGAGCCATCGTGCTGCTCAATTATTCAAAAGAGTACGAGATTAAATTAAAAAAATATAAAGTGTCAGCGCGGGAGGGTGTCTTAAACTCTGTGTTTGACGAAGTGCAAAAGTTTAAATTAAATTTATAGTAGCGCGCGAGATAGATGTGCGCGGCCCACACGCCCGCGCCGGCCACGCTGCGCCACGCCACGCCACGGCGCGACGCTACAGCCGCGCTAAATAACGACAATCTAGTTTTAATTGCAGCTATTTGTCTCCGCCCCGATGTTGCAGATTGCGTCGCCGATGGAACAATTTTGCATGCTCTTAACATATTCATTACAGCGCTGACGAAAAACGAAATAGAGTGTTCAGTGTGATTCTTCCGATTCGTTTCTTGGTAAAGTCGTAACGTCGCTTACACCTTTGTGATTAGTCTTTAAATATTCAAAAGGGCGAGCCGAGACCGTGCATTAAGCACTCGAACGACACATCAAAAATAATTCGATCATTAAACTTCAAAAGGCTTTTTAAATCCTGTAAATATTGCATTAAAATTTTATGAAATCCAATTATGGAGTCGTAACTTTAAACCGAATTGTAATGGTGATCGTAAATAACAATAATAAAATATCTGAAATGACCATTTAGATGTGTATAGTATTGATAAGGGCGGACATTAGAGGCGCAATGCCTTATTAGATCGGTATGCGCGCGATGAGGCGCTATCAGGAGTATCTTCTAACGTTATTATGAGTGCTTTATTACAAAGGCTCGTAATGCATGTCAGGACTCAAGTGGCGCAGCGTTTTTTGTAGCGGTCGGCGCTTGCGGCCACCACTCCGCTTTTAATGACTCTATTAAAGAGATTAATAGCGTCTATCGCTTAAAAAACATCCATGTTTTTTTTTCATTCTTTACAAATTTAATTAATATCGATATGGATCTTTTTACCAGATCCATGTTTAGGCCGGCAAGGATTATGACGGCAGATAGAAGTAGTTGTTTTTTATTAATTTTATCGCTATTAATGTATTTTTGACGACTATTGGGCCAGCTAGATTATAATTAGGAATTGACGACGCAACCTTACCAACAGCTCTATCGAGGTGATAAAATCTAAATAACACTTTAAACAAAAGTTTCCCCGTTACAAAATGTGAAGCACTCATCTCTCATCAGGAACAACGCTCAACGTTTTATCAAAATCAAATTAACAAACAGTATCACGTTTACAAATTGAAAGCTCTCTTGCATCAATTTACATTTGTTTAGTTTGAATTACGAGTACAATACTTTGTCTCCGCACTAGGAATGTAAATTCGTCGTTAGCTTTAGCTTCTCCTCGTATTAAAAGATGAGCCAGCGTAAGTAGAAGTTAAACCAGTGTTAGGAGTCGGCGGGGGTGAGCGACTAACTGGATTGCCGTCCCCCCTCGGCTGTTCCGCGCGAGCTAGCGCCCAATTTGGCGGCTTGCTCGGGCCTGCACGTTTTTGCACGCATCCCCTTAATATGGACCTTCCGACGAACTCGCAACTACTGACTATAAAACATGCCCCGGCACGCTGTGTAACTTGATTGCGATGAAAAAAACTTCGCCAATAAAAGCGCCAGTTCTCGAAATCGCTTCCAAAGCATGGGAAAGGTTAATGATCTACAACTTTCCGTTCAGTTGTCCTTTCAGTGCCGTTAATTAAATTTGAATGCAGAGAAGGATTTTCTCCATTTTGCAATCATTACTTGTTTCCGTGACAAAAAAGCGAATAGCATCATTTTGCTAAGAGAAAAGCGACTAATCTCTCTACTCATACAATCTACCTACCGGGATAACATTTTTCCCGAAGGTATAGCTACATAAAATGAAATTCGAAATTTAGGAAATGTAGCTGCAGGCTCTTACGAAATTATACATTCAAAGAAAAAATACAAGCCGACTAACAAAATATTCAAGCAGAATTCCCAAAAGCTGTCCCGCGTGGTCTCAGCGCACGCCTGCCTGTCTGCGTCGACTTGATCCACTGGTCGCACTCAGTGGCGTTCCGCCTGCCGACCAGACGGCACGTCCCGACGCTTCCGCGCGCGAACACTACGAAATCAAACACGATCGTATCGTCTACAACTACGATCGCTACACAACATTCACATTTTTCGTGTTGCTTTAATTTTACTACATATTTCTTTAGTGCGTTTTATTTATTTGTGTTTGGTATTTTTGATATTTTAAATTCGATTTTGTAAAGACGAGATTATTGCTGTCAAAAGCTCCAAGAAGAAGGCTCTTTATTGTGAGTACAATGTATCGCTACAAAGCAGATCGTATTGAACATTAACGATGAGAATACCGAAGATGATACCGCTGACATTCCGGTCGGATAATAAATGCGATTCATGAGATTCACCATTCCGGAAAAATGATATTAAAAATGGGAGGGAAGTCGCCTCCGGGCGTGAAGACGCCCGCAGAGAAGGAGGCGAAGAAAGAAGACAAGAAAGATGTAAAAAAGAAATGGGAGAAATGTGAGGAGCGGTGTCCAGGTGACCCGTGGGCGTACTGTGTGGTGTTATGGTGTGCGTGTGCCATGAGCCTGATCTCGAGCGGGTACAGCCTGTACCGGCAGCAGGGGCTGACGGAGCGGCTGGCGCTGCTGGAGGAGCAGCACCTGGCGCTGCGCTCGGCCGTGCTGGAGCCGCAGCAGCCGCTGGTGGAGAGGCTGCGGCGCGAGGTGCTGGCACGCCCGCCGCTCTACTGGCGCCCCCGGAGGAGCATCCGCGACTACGCCGACTGCGTCTGTCCACCAGGCAAGTCACGCATAGCATTACAATAATGCAATTTTCTCACAATTTACCACCTACTATAAAATTAAACTGTTTTCTCAGACTCGAATTATTATAGAAACCGATAATGTTTGTTTATCTTTCATGCGTGCTTGCTTAGCAAACATTACCGACTGTATATTTTAAGTTTTGCGCTAAAGGGAATCTGAAAGTTATCAAGTTAATCAGCATTCGTTGTTCATCTAAATACCTAAATATACAAAAATCACAAATTTTGCTTCGTTCACAATTTATGAACTCTAATAAAGTTCGTCGATTTGTAAAGTTCGTTCGTATGGTCACGGGAGTCGGGAGGCTATCCCGTAGTCATAAGTTGATTATTGATATGATTGTGTTATTTATGACTTGATTGAAACACTCGCCACTCATGATTTAAATGAAACTGGTAATTGTTTATAATGCATTCATCGCGTCCGGTGTTAGTCAAATTTTCAAACCCGTAATTTTGACGAACGAAGGATCGTGTTTAACACAGATTGCCAATTATGGCGTATATATATGGCTTTTAAATTGGAGGGTAAAAACTATCAGTTTAACAGTAAGTAACACTACAGGCAAGGGGATGGAGCCAATCTTTTCAGAGCTATTAATTTTTTTCCCTCGCGGCCGCAATACGAAGTTAATCCGGAGTTGAAAGCTGTCACTAACCCCATGGTTATCAGGCGGAGGCTCGAGATGGAAAAAATGATAAACGCCGGATGGCGCGAATACGTGTCGGGGTGAGGACTCAGTCTGAGGGTCCCAAACTGAGCCCCGGCTCTGGATAATAAAGGAGTTGAGCTTTTATTACGAGTTGTTGTTTGGCCCGATATTGCCGTTGAATTTGAATTATGTCGTTAGTATTCTGTTCGCGGACCGCCAGTTTATTTTGATGATAACGAATCTTTTGTTTTTATTTTTATATCTCATAATTTATAATAAGAGAAGTTAGCATTGGAAACGTTTTGTTATACCATGGTAGGAAGTTTAAGGGTCATTTTAGTTGTACAATAAAGGTTAATGGGGCGTATCAACAATATTTGAGCTTACGTGTTCAACCGATAATTCGGGTGAGTTAGCGTAATATGGGAGGCGATGGTCCAATCAATAAAACGTAGTGGTGCCGGGGTGGTGAACTAGAGCGATAAAAGTGTCGCGTGTCGCTGACAGCGCGCTGTTTATTTGGATTGTTGGGTGCTCGAGTGGACCGCGCCGCGCTATTGACAGCTGTGTGGCGCTGTGTGCTGTGTGCTGCACCGGCCACTCATTGTGCTGATCCTCTATGTACTCTTTGTCGAAATACGTAATTGATTCCATTGAAGGTGTATATTTTTAAATTAACGTCCATTCCATTGTTGTGATTTTTCTGAACTTCGATCATACCCACATTAACGAGGTAAAACGACTGCTGTAAACGATCGACAAACTGATTGGCTCAAATGTCACAACCGTTACAAATACACAAGACGAAGATTTAGTAGAATTGATAGTGTGCTCCGTGCAGTCACTGTAGACTGTAGAGCCTGGAAATAATTCCATAAGCTCCGACATACCTACGTCTCTAAATAATTGATTGAATCTGATAATGTATTCAGCAATCATTCAATATTAGAATAGGTAAAGTAGGACAATCTCAAATCGGTTTGTGCGTGGGAGGCAAAGGACATCAAATAGATTCCTATCGTAAGCACATTAAAGGCTGAAGCATGACACGACACACTTCCATCTAAGTTTGCTCAACCCCGCGCACTGTAAGCGTCCAACAAATTACTATTATGTAAATTATCCTCTATCAACAATATCCCATTAAGTTTGAGTTAATACACAGTGACTGCTTATTCTCTCAATAATTCCTAAATAAACTGAAGTCTTTAGAAGCCTATGTCAACATTGGCTTGTAAACTATAATCTGTGCCAGCGATTTATAAGGT
>JAKRBP010001042.1:2143-14387 GCA_022398575.1 Heliothis subflexa | reverse complement strand
CGCGAACGAAGTCGCTGGCAGAAGCTAGTAAACTTATATAGCTTACAATAAAACCAAATCAAAGAGTTTTAAGTGGAAGCTTAGTGTGATAAAAACATAAAACCACGCATGATAGCAATAAAACAAAACCCATTTAAAGTTGTGATAACTATTTTAAAAGTAAGTACCAATCTGTAAGAGTAATCTTATGTTTACCAGCGTCATTAACGCGGTGTTTCAATATAAAAGTGTTAATAAAAGCTGCGTTGGTGCGCAGTCACCAGTTAATGAGTAAACTTCATCGCCGCGACTAGCCGTAAGTAGTCGATAAAATTCTTCTTGCTCCCAAACTGTAGGTACTTACTACACAGCGATGCAGCGCGTGCAGCTATAAACTAAATAATTGGATGAATAACTTATTAGATGCTGCAAACTTGCAGCATATCTCACAATTATGTTCTGAAACGAGTCGCTGCGGAATAATCAACTCAACTTCTTTGTGTTTGCCAATTTTGTTTACAAAATAATCATGTGTGTTAGTACTATACTCTACCAAACTAAGAGGTTTGAGTCCGCTATATAAAATCTTTTAGGAAGTATTGTTCATCCTTTCTTTTTTTCGATGGGAAATCATCAGATGACGGTTGTATCGGTCGCTTTAAATCCAGTAGTCCGTTACAATCCAGCTTTTGTTGTAGCACAGTTAATGCATCAGCACATTGTATATGTCATATGCAAGCTTACAACGTTGGCATTCCGCAGTTGCCATAAATTAAAAGCTCCTCCGCGGCGTGGGAGCGCAGCACCCGGCCGGCACTCCGCGGTATACTTACACTCCCCATCTTTTTCTTTCATTCGGGAATCCCGATACTGATAGCTACGAGGAGGTAAATAAACTTCTGTATGGTACAGGTGTTCTAATACCTAACAATTATTCGTGTATGTTGGAATTTTATTTAAATAATACTTCTAAAATGGTTTTATTAATCATTTAAAAATGCGCTTAGCATTTAGCCATGCTGTAAGTAATATTTTGTTGATGACTTATATTATGAAACGTCTCCATCACGTAGCCCCTTTATAGGGTTTTAAGCGAAGTGTGTATGTGTCTGCGTGCATAACATACATGCAGTATATTTAATATATCACCAGCGGTATAAAAACCTTCATCTCAGCGTCGTTACGGAGGGTTCCGCAGGAATGGGGGTCGTTCCCATCTTATGAGATGATGCCCTAAAAACGTTGCTCATATTAAGTTTTAGCTGCACAATAGCTTTTTGTCGAGAATATCGCGTTCTATTTACGTGTTGGTATCTACTGGCTGAGCCAATGTTGCTTTGCTCTTACTTATAAGAAATTCAAACGCAGGAAAAACATAGTACAGTTTCAGGTGTAGGTATAAAGAACTAACAAGTAAAAGTTTTTCACACGGATGCGGAACCATGAAACGTATATTCTTCAGTAGCTACTTACTTCCCGCATCACGTTAAGTCTTTTTTTAAATCTTCGTATATTTTACATGAAAGCTACGCGGCGCAGGTGGAGACGTTTCCTCGTGTTGTCTAGCAAATGTATTCAACTGAGCATCCGACTGTTTATGGTTCTTATATCTTAAGCATAAGGTTTATATTGGCGTGCGGTGACGTCACTGAACATAGTGACAATCGGATAGTATGAACAGTTTGTACGCATCGATGATTCTCTGTACTATGAATAAGTTAGCAGCTACCTCCCCGTGCCGAGGGGAGCGCGGAAACAATGTTTTGGGAAAGAAAATGTTTGTGTACATAATACTTGTTCACCGAGTTTTTGAGGAAATTGCAGCAACAAAATACGGCCGGCGTTGGGAAATGACGTAATCAATATCTGCTTCCTGGTGGCGCCCGAGGATTGAATTTGTTTTGTCACTTTATACCTGCACTGTCAATGTACGGCTTTCTTCCTGTACAAGCTATGCATGTTATAGTTATAGAGAGTAGCGCAGCACCCAGCTATTTGCGCTTGGTTCACGAACGCGAAACACTGCAGCAGTTAGCAATATTTCCATCGGCCGTAACTTAGAAAAAAGTAATTCAATTACAGTTCAGTTAGGTAAAGAGGTGTGAACACGCGAACAGTTAATTTAGCCCGCCACACGCAAACAAATAACCATAGCGTTTTGTTTTGTTCACCATGGAGCCCCACACTCACGTAGATATTCCCACCAGTAATTGTTCAGGATGGGAGTACTGCGGCAAGTCGGCGCACAGCTCCAGATACGTAACTCGCGAACAAAGTTCGGCCTTAAGTCTTTAATCGCAATCAACACCTTGCCTACTTAACTCGCGTCTAATGCTCCACGAGATTATTTGAATTCTTGAGAGCTTATACCAATATTGCAGCGGAGTGTTTACATTAAGCAATGTTTGGCCTTAAAATTATAGTACGCTGCGATACCTTCACTGAACAGCTCAGATTGAGAAGCATTTTGGTGTTTTGTGAGCAAATGAAACAGGTCTCAAGCTAAACATCAGTGGCAGTGGCTTGCCGTCGGAATGTGTCGGTGGCGTGCGCACTTGTGCATTGTGGCCGCGACCATTGTCAGCATAACGGTTGAATGGCGGGTGCCACGAATCAATATTTGTGTGGTTGTGGACGCGCCCGCCGGTCACAATACTCGGACAGCACGGAAATACGGATAGAATTACCTTTTAATCCTATGACAAACCGCCCAAGAGAAATAACATTAAAAAGCGTCGGCTCGGATTACTTAAAGCGCAATAAATTGTTTGCTGGGATTACAGTATCGAATTTTAAAAGGCGAGAATGATTTCAAAAGAGAGTTTCGTTCATATTTTTGTGTGTCAATATTTTGATACTCTCGCGAACGTTTGACGTCAATTCTTTTTAGTTGTTCGACAAGTTGAGTAAGTTATAGCCCCCTATAATTCGGTAGGTAGTGTATTGTAAGCCTTATCTCCTTTGTGCTCAGTTCTCGTTACTCTGTCCCCGCGGACCAAACTTCCTCTATAAACGGCTCTTTTTACACTTTTTATGTGTATTCTCTGTTGTACAAACTTTATTAAACTTGTGCTGCCTCGCACAATTTTCATTAAGTAAATCGTTGTAGCGTTAATAATGGATCATTGAGTACATTTTTACTTCTTTTGATATGTCTTAAAGAAGTTCGCCAATATTTTTCTACAGACGACCCCTCTTTGTTTTGGTTTATATTGCTAAAATGCATGTTAGTGTTTATATTATGGTCGGATTCTCGAGAACGTGAAAAATATACGTATTACAACTTATCCTCGGTTTTTCTATAAACCTGCTACTGACGTGTTGTGTAGTAAGCCAGGTACAGGACTCTACGAACACTTGGAACTTTCTCGTCAGTGGAGCGGCTTTAGTGACAATTTCATATATTTTACTGGTTATAAAGTTTTATTCGAGTGCAGCGAGTTAGTGTTGATGAGATACTTTATTACGGATTTATGTTTGGCGTCGTAAACTTTGGCGCGGCTTCAAGATGGCCAACTCACATGGGCCACAATTAAAAAGTTTAGTAGTCCGAGTGTCGGTCTGTTGTTTAGCGCAGACTTCATACCGCGCTCCCTGCGCTTGCGGAACTTTACTTAATAACGTTGAGGTTTAAACTTATTAAACAAAACATCTTCTGTTCCTTGCAGTTGACTCTTTGTGCTGTTTTCTCTGTAGTTTGCCCCTTTGTTTAACCGTTGTCTTTGTGCAACAACTTATTTATCGTTGTGTCGAGTTTTGTTAACCTTTTCACTAAGGGAATTAATTAATTTGAATGAACGGCTTTATCTGAAGCTGGTCTTAAGATTAGTGTATTAAACATTAATTCAGCGAAATGCAGTTGTCTGTCAATCAGGGCCGGTGAGCGACCGCAGTGTACTGGCGGTGGGGCTGCGGTGAGCGCGGTCGCCGCGGTCAGTGTGAGTGCACCCGATATACAACGGACTTATAACACCTTATAACGACCCGCCTCGGTTATAGAAGAGTTAAGTGTCACCATTGCACCGCACACGAACTGTGAATTAGTGGTATTATTGCTCTTTTATAATCCCATAACTAGATATGCCTTTTCTGTTGGGTTGTTCACGTCTTCACTTGGGTATTTAAGTAATCTTCATTTTAAAATAATCCTTCACGAATTTGAACAAAATGAAGAGAACCTTATCTTAAGAAATAAATTATTATTAATTGTTTGTAGCACAACAACAAGAATATAAACAACTTAGTAGAGTCATAAGCGTCGGTTCAAGTGCCGTATTGATTATAAAGGTCAGAGCAAATCCTCGGGCCCCGCGGAACTGTGGCTCTCCCGAGGTCCATAAAGAGAAGAGGCGGGAAGTTAATAAGCCTAGTGCGCCCCCCGGCCCCGGCCGCGGCTCACTTGTATTGTTATTGCGCAACTCAAGTGCTGCTCGGTGCCGGATTGCCGACAGGACCGTGTTACCCTTTATTATGCTAATAACAGTCACCATTCGAATTATTGTTTGATTCAGTTGATAGACACAAAAGCTATATTTAAGCTAAGATAGACAACATTGGCATTGTTACCTAAAACTTACTTCATACTTTGAAATTATGTGAATTGTTTTAAAACCACTCTCTGTCTATAACCCATCGCTTTCAGAAAGTTAATAAGTAAATTCAGTTTTTGAAGAATATCTCTCTTAAACTATTAATAGCGGGTTTAGTAACTCCAAACAGTAATGATCCCAGAAATATCTAATCGCTGTTAATGATATTGGGTTTTTATGTGGCAAGTTGTCAGCTTAAGTAATAGGACAATGTAATGTTTGTGCGTGGGGACAGCAGCCGAGCCACGCGTCCGCGACCCCTGCCCATCGATCGGCAGCACCCCACCACGCGGCCATCAGCTTGTGTCAGGGGTTCTCTAATTAGCACTGCTTTATTCTCAAATGGGATGTCGTTAAAGCATCCATTAGGGCGGTATTTGCGCGGGCCGCAGACAATCTCAGGAGTTCACCGAACAATCCGTATTAACGCATTAATGACTCACTCACGCTCAACTTCCTCACCAGCACTCCGATGGAAATAGCTCGAGTGCCGCACTGAATTGGGTGTATGACGAATGGTGATGCTAATTAGAGGCAACGATTTTCATTACCCGTTAAATGTAATTAATCATGGTGGCTAATTGACACCAGTTGCACACGCGTGGCTCGGCGCGTGGAAGCGGCGGTAGTCAAAGAAATAAATAACGCGCCACATAAAACTACTAATGTTTATGGCGAGTGACGATAAACGTCACTCGTGCAGTGATTGTATATTCTTGGACAACAACATTTGGCGTGGCTAGTGAGGCCGGACACCGGGATATTGTCGGCCTTAGAGTGCTACTTTACTGCCAGTCCCGGGGGAAAGTACTGGAGTTTCGCTACATACTCGGGGACGAAAGAATGATTAATGATTGTCGTAATGAAATTTCGTATAAACTAAAGTTCATTCCTAGAGGACGTATGATGAGAAAGCGTCTTTTTTGTTATTGCTTATACTTAACCCGAAAATATTTGCATGAAATCTCTCTTTTGTTTTGAGTAGTAGTAAGGCTGTTATGAACTCTATCTTCTATGTAAATATAAAGTAACATTTAAGTATTTAGTAAGCAACATAAACTTGTCCAACTAAACAGTTCGGCCGCAGCAAACTCGTCGAGTGCATGGAGTGAGCGTCAAACATCCCGTGCGCGGGACTCGCTCCGCACTACCGACACTAAAACCGCCATAACCCTTCACCGCTATCAACTCTCTAATGCAGTTAACGTCAGTAACGCCCTCCGTCGCGTGCTGTTACTAGCACGGTATTTTTGATTGTAGTTATTGAATGTAAAATTATGAACAAACCGTGTCTGCCCAAGTTCGTTTTGACCTCGTCCGACTGTTAGAATTTTTAGTAACTCTACAGTTAGTACATACAGTACACGTAGGCGATAGATACAGTTCTGTGTTGATTACAGGCTTCAGTCGGCATAAAAGTTGATAGCCAGTTAGCACCGCACGATAGGTACCAACACCGGCCTCGGTTATAGGCAGCTGAATTCATGAAACGACTTTCCCTTTATGGTTAATTTTTTTTTACTAAAACTAAGAAACATCAAAGGATGAACAAACTCGGTCTAATAATACTTAGCGACCGCTTTAGATTTGAGTTATGGTTTCCATAACGCGATCACAATGTCAGAACTAATCGTAAACTCGTCTGGGTGGTGCATTTCCTCGGCGAACATTTTAAAATCCTTCCGGAGGCCATTATGAATGTTATATGACGTCTGACTGTTGGGAAATTACTGTCTGTCAGTCAGTTAGCGAGTGTGTGGCGCCGGGGACGCTATTTATACACCGCCGGCGAATAATAGCCGTTCAGCGGTTATAATCATATGTTTACCGATGTGTGTAGCACGCCCTTGCCCTAGGGGAACTCGTCAAAACGATTTCTAGTGCTTCAACAATCAAATGTGTTGAATATACCCATTGTTCGTCTAATACGAGTGTATAAGTATTCCTAAGTCTCGTGTGAATTCTACGCATATGCAGGAAATGCTTACCTACCAACGATACGTTCAGAGGTAGAACCGAGACAGCAAGATATCAGGAATAAAGTGAAGTGGCCACAGAGGGCGCCGTAAGTGTAGTCCAGTACCCTTCACAATCAGAGGCAATATCGTCCGCAACACAATCTCCATTATTCGGCTCCGCAAATCCTTTAACCGCGTATCGTTTAAAATAAAACAGCAATATACCGTCCGTCCAATGTATTGAGTCCACGTCGGACACAAAAATTCTCTATTATAAATTCAGGGAGCGAGCGTGGAGGAAGTTTGCCAATATAAGCGCGTCGTCAATATAAAGTCGCGAGTTACAATAGGCCCTCGAGCATGTGTTATTGTCCATTACGTATAAAATACTATCGGAAAACGATTTGGGAGTCCAGACAGTATCGTCGACAGAAGCACCAGCCGCCGCGCGATACTCAAACAAACAAAACTTTTTGTAACAACTAAGCTGATACGAACAGCCTCTAGGAATCACAGATTTTATTCTAAGATATATTTGAACCAACCCTTTGAAGTTATAACTTGAAATTTATCATCGTTGATAAACTGTTGTAAAAAAAATTACGTATTGCTTACCTGATCTATCGGTTCAACTCCATTATTTATCTCGCGAGGGCAAACGGGTGCAACGTACAACGTGATACACATTTAGATATCGGATGTTTTATTCATATCGGTGTCCGTGTATTATATTAACGGATGTAACTTTTTCTTCGATTGTACACAATCGGAATCAAACTGCGTTCATGTCGGTCACGATCTCGGAGGGTGAGTGAGTCCTCGGGGACGTGTCTCAGGACCCTCCGCGCTCCCGCACTCCTCGCGTTAGTGTCGTTGATTTTATCCTTCATTTTATATTACACAACCCCAAACAAAAAGAAAGTAGATTTATTTAAGGACCAGACTGTAAGTTTAAATGACTTCCTAATGGTATATTGCAAACTACGGATTAGTTTTCTGAGTCCTAGATAAATCAGTTCCTTCATAGCGTTCCGCAAAACTCGACACGAACAACTTGTCAACGAGGACATAAAAATCAGTTTTAAGTTCTCAGATCTTAAACTCAGTGTACTTATTATTCACATGAAAGATTCAACGCGGCGTTATATGACGTGTTAAAAAACTGGTGTTTTTAAGTGCGCCGCAGAGGGAATGTTGTAATTTTACGAGGACGATACCTCAAGCTAATGAATTTTTCAACAGCTCCGACAGTTTCGTGGACTTGTAGTACGAATCTGAGACGAGACAAGAGCACTCGCTGTGCCTTGTTTATTGTTACTTGTAAATGTGCTATTGAAAGTAAACCTTATTTGTAACGGAAATGTCTGTAGTGATCATTGTACAGTTAGGCTTTGTTTCTGCAAGTCTTGATGTTTATTTGTTATTCTACCTTTTGCTACTTTTGTAGAAGAGTAGACTCTGATCAATCGTGTGAAGGTATCGTTATCTGTAAGTTGTAACAATGCACAGCTCTGTACCTAAGGTAAGCACGTCGGCATCATTGTCACGGGCACACGAGTTGTCTTTCAGCGGGCAATAGTTGTCAATAGGCACTCGCCTGTAATTGAACATCGCTTCAGAGGCGCGTCTAACCTGTAATTCAGTCTAGTTGGTCTGGCTCCGTGCCTGCGACACTGGAAATAGCGCGAGTGAGCCCTAATAACTGTTTTGTTATTGTTCTATCTTAGTACCGCGTTGTTTTGGTAGCGAGGTTAATTGTTTTATCATTCGCTTTGCTGTCCGCCATAATGTAAGTATTGCTTTTGGGAGGCAAGGATTTCAGTTTGTATTTCTGTTAAACTAACATAAACACTGTTCTAGTTACAATAAAAAGCTAAGTTCTATTTAGGTAATGTTGTATAGAATAAACCCCACAATTTCTAGTAGTAGAAGTGAAAGAGTAACCGAGCGTCGCTGTCGGGCGCCTCAAAGCCGCACGCAACACTAACTCACTGAGACGATAAGATACAGTTTAAAGATCGCGATAACTCGCAGCAAACAGCTGGATACGCACAGGTACCTGCTGCTAATACTAGTCCGTACTGTGGCTTCGGCTGGGTTCTACATCTTTATTAATGTTGTGATTAGAAAAATAATATGGCTTGCTTTATTGGTTGAGTGTGAGCGTTAGGCAAAATATCTGCAATTATTCAGTTTTTTTCAGCTACAATACAAAATTAGACCATTAGGTATGTTTTAAAATGTTATCAAACTAATTACTGAATGCCATCCACCTACTAATTAATAATGCTCGAAATATCACCCAATTAACAAAATAACCAACTACCAGAAAAAAATACGTAGCTATTGTACTTATCTAGCAACAGTAGAAACACGCGAGCTAGAGCCGGGTTCACACGATGTCGCTAAGTGGTCCCGCGGCACTCCGGCACGCGCCGTGCGCCGGACGGCCGGACAGCCGGGCGGCGGCTCCGGTACAACGGCTCGTAAACGGGAATCACCGCGCTGTCAGCCGACGCTCGTCACATTTGCATGTGCGTTTTACTGACGCTGTAACTTTGTGGTAACTATTCTAGAGGTCTGCCACTACACGACAGATAACCATTACTTTACGAGGCCAGCTAGCCTTCTATTTGGATACAATGTAACACTCGGTCACAACCTTGAGAGCCATCTATCAGATAATTATCTAAAACTTTATCTGTTAAAGTGGCTGTTAAACTGTGTAATTTTTAAGGGATAGATTTAGAAATACACGTTGTCGTATATGACACTGATCGTAACCGCAGTCATAAAACAAATGATGTAGTGTCTAAAAGTATCTTATTGGTTGACATTCCACACGAGAAACGAGGCAGAACATTGTACAAGTGCGCGACCCGCTACACCTCCACAAACACAATTGTATGTTTAGTCAGAGTTCATATCTAATGAAGGTCAATTTACATGTATATATTAGAGCACAATGAGGTTCCCTCGCGGCCGAGTGTTTCCTCGACTCATCTATATGGAAATCACTTATTACTTTATTAACCGTTGGATTGGCGAACAAACTTAGAACTGCTCTCTCCGACTGAATATTGCTTACTGTGCTCTTATCTAAATATTTGCATTCGTTGATAATGTTTGTGTCATTGTTAATCATGCTGTATCAGTTATTGCCTCACTACGGTGCAGCTTGTCTTGATGTCGTAATGGATTGCTGCAATTCATTTTACTTTATATCTAACAACTCGTTCTCTAGTTCACAAGTTTTTCTCGGATGTGCCAAACATTATAATAATATAGGTAATATCCGGATAACTGTAACTCCTACATGGTACAACTTTATATTGCTATACTATGAAGCTCATATTTTCATATGTTTATAGTGGTCAGCGACAGCGCAGTAAATCTTTGTTTATGACTACTATAACGTAAACGCCGAATTTAAAATACGACATAATTTAATGTTCCGATAAGTGGGTCATCAGCGCTCAACATAAATCTTTAATTCTATTAAATTATACAGTTACGTTGCATTTTTGTAACGAATAAACTTGAAAAGCACTACACCGTAAATCTGAAAAATACTTCATAAGAAACAAAGAGCATATGAGAGTAAACACACGTATGCTGGTATTTCCGCAGGAGCGCTGTGACGAACATACCTACAATATTAAATCACGCTACTGTTTGATCTCACGGTTTAATTATCCAATATTACAGCAGATAATTCTTGAGCAAACGAGCCGTGGTCAAAGTGAATAGTCAGCTCGAATGACCATCTACTCTCATTAACACTCACGCCGCTATATTCAGAGTACTACAATCCTTCGCACACCTTACTTGGCGAACTTTGAACTTTAAATAAATCACTTCCACTTAGGGAGGTCTTGGTAGCATTTGATTTAATCTACTTCAAACTCAGCCCCTTTTAAGGTATTATTACCTTCCCGTGGACTTTATCAAAAACTGTCGCTTGCGATAAAATCTCCCCGAAAGTGTTTGGGAACACGCTCTTGTAGTTCAACAAAACGTATGTCACGCCGGAACAGGCGTTGTCGATGACGGTCGCACTTACTTTTTGTAAAGAATCTGAAATTACATACGTCAACGCATTCAATGGGGCGTTTAAAAGCATTCCTGTTTGCACCCCACGTGTTTGTGCGACTTGGAGCTATTTTTGTGCTCCGAAACAGATGGGATTCTAATGTGCCAATGTTATGCACAAAAACTGTGTGAAAAACTTTACTTGATCTCGAAGTTCGAGTACTTAGGGTCGCGCCACACACGACGACTGCTGTCGAACTTCGTTAGCTGTGCTCTCGACAACCTCCGTGTTGCTGGTTGCAGCGGAAGCGATAAATAAGCCAGTTTGTTATCTAAACATCTGTGTGAAATAGTTCACCTAAGTGATTTAGTTTAAAGAAATTGCACAGTTTAACGTTGACTCAGCGCTATACATACTTATGTATTTTCACTTACTAGAAATACATTGCGCACAAACTCGTATTTCGTTTGTTGTTATTTTGGTCTTGAGCGGCATTCTTTCCTCGGCTCGTACAAAACAATGCAATAATCAGTAGCACACAGAGTGACAAAAATAAAGTTTGTCAGTGCTTGACAGGCGAGTGTCGCAGTGTCGCGCCGCGTCAATCTGTCGCGCTAATTTACGACTTGTCGCATCGCGGGTATTTTCGGAAAGTCGCACCGCTTGCATCGCCTCTATCGGTTGCTGATGCCTTGTTTTGGTTTACGTTCAGTGTCTCGCTTGACATTTTAATGAATGAACAGCATTTTGGTTAGGCCTCTATTATTCAGTAGTTAAAAAATCTAAAATTACATGTAATCAGAAACTCTAAACGAGTATTTAGATTCTATGTACGAAATTTTAAAGATGGAGTAAATGATCTGAACCCTTCGACAAGATTGCAAAATGTGTCGCGCAATGAGAAGAAACGTGTGACATGATAAAATATGCGAACACATTTACAATTTGATTGAAATCGTCTGCCACCTACCGCAAATTGATGGAGCCCAAACGTGCGAGGAAAATAAAAATAATGTGTCGTTCCGACCCCGATTCTAATATAACTTTATAAACTCAATTTATAGCACAAATGGAGTCGCAGCCACGCATTCATTGAAATGTGGAGCACATCAATTTGTGATTGACTTCCACGACATTTATTTGTGATCGATATTTGTGAATATATTGGACACAATTTGTGCTCATCAGTGACAAGTTTCAATGTAACATTATTAATTGCACACTTTGCGATATTTGAAACAGTTACAGTTCCAAAAACAAACTGTTTTGTGTAAAATAATCATTGGGATTTAAGTTTCCATAGAATATTTTTAGCCGATCCGTTTTCACAGTCGAGCGCGCTGCACAGGCGGCGCGGGCGTGTCGCGGCGCATCCACGCCGACTACTGCTGACACCTGCCCTGCACCAGTCAAGTGCACTGTCTCTATACTACACAAATAGGTACATATAAGCACAGACTTGCTGCTCTATCAATCAACTAGCTTTAGCTTTGGTCGAATGTAAATATCTGATTATAGAATTTAATGATGACATTTAATGAACTCCTATAAAAATGTAAAGATACCTACTGTAAACGACGTCAGCTCGCTTGCTAGACAATATGCTAAGCATACACAAAAGCTTGCCTAGTCGCGCACAAAAACGGTTACTGGAAGTTATAACTTTGTATGAACTAACCCTAAAA
>JAKRBP010001034.1:110243-121039 GCA_022398575.1 Heliothis subflexa | reverse complement strand
ATGATATTGGAGACTCTAATTCTGTCTAGATATAGATCTAAAACTTCGAAACCGTTGCTCATGCTCATGTTATGTGATTATTCTAATAAAACTTAAATCTGTAATTAATCTGTAACATATCTGAATCATACTCGCTTTCACATCGTTACAATATTGAAAATTACCAAATTGATATAACTAACATTATCACAAATTAAAGCCGTAACGTAAACCAAATTAATGGCGACGCCTAAAAACACAATCTTACTCCAATATCGCATGAATCACCTTTACGACCGCTGATAAAGAACAGAATAAAGTTCATAACAGAGATATCGTTTAGAAAGAATAAATATTAACAATAGTACAAGAACAATATTATCAGTCAGACTATGATAACAGTAAGCGTAGAGCAGCTCGCTGAATGCATTGTATAGAAGTCGATAAGATGGCATTGATTGCGACGGTTGATAACGATTACACAATTTCTAAAGAAGGGATAATGGAAAATAATAATCTCTCAGCTTATATATATCTCAACAGATAGAAATTGAAATGCGTTGAGCTATATAGATTGCAGAATTTATCTATAAAAGAGATAGCCAATCTGACAGATGTAGTAGAATTTGAGGAAACCGGGACAGCATACAGGCCTACTAAGATACAAAACTTCCTTACAAAATATTCAATATTCCGTTTTACTTTGTACGCATTAAATAAAAACAAACAAGTATTAAAGTATCAATAAGTCATGTCAACAAGCACTCCGCTGGTTATCTGATGTACATTTATTTACGACAAACTCTCACGAAAGCTGTAAGCGGTATATGTGTTACTTTCTAAAGAACACATGTATAGAGAAAAAGTGCAGTGTGCTAGCTTTAATAAGAAGTTATATTGAATGCAGTCTCGCCAACTTTGTATTCGAAGCCCAATTTTGCAGAAGTCCACTGAACAAAGCTGACCCAATTTTCGGGAATCTTACCGACACTCCTCTCAGTATTGACCATGAAGCCAAAATTATTACGCCATAAAATACACGTTATAGATTTGAGCAATATCTTAATGGAAACTGATAGATAACCTCAAGAAGAAGAAGAAGACATATTTGTACGAACAATCTGTAATGGTATTGTAATGATGTCATCAACATAAACAACGAAATGTACTCTTTCTTGCCTTGGTATCAATAGCTAAGTCGGAATTAGTATCGTCTTTCATCGGCAACATTTCAACCTTCCAGTAACCACGGTCATTGTCCGAACTAGTACGTTACGTAAACCAAATGCACACGCTTACGTAAACGTTACCGTACTATAACGAGTGCGTTTACTCAAAGTGTTAACTGCTCAAGTCCTTTGCCGTTTGAAGAGGCATTTCAATAGACTTGAAGGTTTGCGTTTTCTAGATTGACAGCTAAGGTTGAATACGCGGTTTGGTTTGGAAAATGATAATTATGTCAAGGTGAAGCAAGGTGGGGATTGATCTGATACACACGCCATGACACATTGTTCTAGTTTTAGTAGTAAAGCAAGCATACAGATAAAATCACTACTGAAATGAATACAATTTAAGATACCTAACGCTTAATATAAAAAAATATCCTCTCAAAAGAAATCCAAAGACAGCGACGCTTCGAGAATGATCTAGCCCTTGGCTACGTGACTGCAATAATTCTTAGGATCTGCAGGATACATAATACTCTCCGTCGCGTCGTATAAAGATAATATGGTTATGTAGTATTCCTACTTATATTAGACTTCCCTAGTGATTAATGATACTTCAATGAACGTATATAATTTCTAAATGAAAAAAGTTTGGAAGTCGTTATTACGCAGATACTAACTACCGGATTGTTGCTACAGCAAAAAAAAACCGTTGATTTGCGTTCGATGATTTCAGTTAAGAATGACGATAGATATAATATTGAAATTACAACAACGATGCGAAGAATAAATAAATATTATACCGAAGCTAAGGATAATACTGTGCCATACGAATGAGAACTGACAACAGACATACACAGGTCTTGTTTATCTATAAGAACGTGTGCAGCACAGGAAAGCCGCTTTCCGGCTGTATCAATAATACAACTAATGTTTAGAATAATAACATGTGTTTACACAGGTTGCGTTTCATCGTTCATCTTTGACTTTGAACTTTAAAATAAAAGCTATCGTCCTGACGTGGCAAATTAACACCACATGTTTAATCGAAGACGTTTGGAATTCCTCTGGATTTCAAAGAGTATTTTTATTGCTCAAATTAGCTGACGACAAAAATGTAACGAAAGGAATTTCAATGTCTTGGAACACATTTAAAAGACATTTGAGTGAAATCCTAGCGTTATTCCTTTTACGTTGCTCCTTAAGGAATAAGATGATAGGTAAACACAATTTTGCGACTCTATTGACACAATCAACTGGACGAAATCCAATTCGAGAAACCTCTGATGTACCTTTCTCTCAATATCAATTGAGAGCTTGTTCTATAAGTACTTTAACCGTGAATCGATAAATTGTAAGTTAATGCGACTTAGTTACTTAAACAAGTACAATATTATTATTGATCAGTGCTAAGACTGCTGCTTTAGCAAATTAATTAATATAAACATTGTCTTCAGTAAGTCAACAAACGTAGGCAACATAAAATATTCTCACGACACGACGAGAAAGTAAAAACCTTTTCAAAGTCACCCCAAACTTTCGTCTAGAGACTAGTCCGAAAAATGGGAGCCAAAACTTTCCGGCTTTCACTAAAAAGGACAACTAAGTTTTAATACTAAATGGCAATTTGGTTACGAAGAAACTTTATTTAGGCGAAAACAGCCAACAAATAATCAGGGGAGTTAGCGAAAGCCTCACTTCGACTGGAATTAGTAATGAAGCCTTTGACTGTCGAATTCGCTGTGGGAATTACGCTTCAGGTGTCAGGATTAATCAGCAAGTTCCAAATTACATAGGATTAATTACAAAGGATCGATTGACAGATCATAATGAATAATCTAATATTGAAACGATCTCATTCATGTAACATGTAACCCTTTTGAACTTGCGATGTTCATTTGATTCGACAAGCTTTTAAATACAAATGAACAATTGTGGTAACACTTATAAGGCAATTTCCAATTTACTTTCATTGGATAATTCGAAGACATAACTTTCATAATACCTTATAAGAACAGTGTACTGATTGAGAGGGAAAGTGAAGGCATCAAAAACTGCACAACGGACGCACAACGAATTTAATCTCCTATTGTGCTGTCATTTATATTCGGTTGGAAGCTTTCGTAATTATGCAACTGGGTATTAAGTTCGATCGCTTAGTGACGAATATATAAGGCTTAAGCACTTTCACATGATCTTTGTTGTCTCCCTTGAAAAACGAGTCGTATTACCAGATACTTCCTTATTTAGATAAAGTAGCATACCGTATCAAGTCATGAATGTTAAAAAAAGAATGGAGCAAAAAGTCGTTGTTCGTTTCCACTGGAATAAACTAGGCAGTATATTTTATAAGTCTGGTCTTTGTAGAGGTAATGGAAACAAAGGATCCTTTACGTCGTAACGCACAATTAATGGAAACTTTATCTTGTCTTTCCTTTCCTTCTTTACGTGACTTGAATTGACCTACTTACAAATACGTCCTTCAGAGAAAGGTCCTAAAAGATTCAAGTCAAATTACACAGATAAAAGCAGCATTTTAAAAGCCAACGTAAAATAGTAATGCAATCAAGTTTAGAAACTTGCAATTCAAGATCTAGCAGACATTGCGAAGATAGTCATCGTGGTAGATTTCACCAAGAGTGCGCGTTCAGAAAATAAAGTTGTCTAACATTTTCACTTCGATGCAACTTTTAACTTGGATAACAAGTTTATTTCTGTGTCATTCGGAAAGGGAATATGGGACATTTAAATTCAGTCAGCTACTTTTGGATAAGCTAGCTTTAGGGATAATTTTAGAGTAGGTCGACAATTTACTGTTTCCATTCATGAGTGTTTATTGAAGCAGACCTTTGACCTCATGAAGCAGAAATCTTGGGAAATTGAAATTTTGCTGAAGGGTCACTTTGCTTATTGATCTTTGGCAAGTAAGACACTGTCATTCCAAACAGAAAACTGCTTTCGACAACCTCAAGCGTTGGATAAAAAATGATATCAATAATTTGTTTGACTTCATAACTATTACTTTGCATTATGTAACTTACTAATAAATACAAAATGCATTAGCTATCACTACACAGAAAAGTAGGAAATTCACTAATGACGTCACATGTCACACACAGGCTTACATTGCTATTGTTTAAACTTGCACGTCCGTTCAATGTTATTTCGTAATTGTTACGATATTATGACTACGACAGCATAACGACTTGAGTAGTAAATTATAGTATTCAAAAGGTATTTATGTTTGGCAGTGACGGTTGTACGCAATCATAGGGGTAGTTCGTATTGCTCCCACGTTTACTGATCAGCAATGTTTTATTGGTAGTATTGGGTCGGAAGGTACAGGCGAAAAACATAAACTTCCTTAGCAGTCAGTATTATATGCTTCTACATTACAATGCAGTATAAAATTATTAAAACACCCTTGAAATATTAACACTTAAATATTATGTTAATGACACCAAAACAATGTGTTAACAGGAAACATGGCGTCCACAAATAACAAGTGACAATGCTCACAGAATTGTCGGAATCATCCATTGTTCGCGCATTAAGGCTGGTTTACACTGGGTCCAGCGAAGACATTCGATTGCCGTGGCTGGGTTGCTCGGTTCAACTTTAACGATAACCTGGCCTTAACCAGCCGTAAATAGTCGCCCATTGGTCAAATTGGGATAATTTGACAGCTGTGTGACCAACGGGCGGACATTTCACATCATTATCGTTAAAGTTAAATCAAGCAACTTAACCTAAGTAGCACACCTCTGTTCTCTAAAGATATTTGTAGCAGTATCAATTGATCCAATAAGGTTCTTATTGGTTATAACAAGATTATTAATAAATGGTTTCTTGTCATTAAGTGCTTCCCTAGACTTCTATATAACCAAATTACTTTTCAAAGCACTACTTATTTATGAAAATATTGTATATTATCATCATTATAACAATTAAGGTGTATCAATGGCATCAGCAATTATTGCAGCTACTTATTCTCAACTCAAAGCAATCAATGCGACTAATCGCACGTTTGCCACATTACATGCACGCACGACAATCGCATAAAACATCGGGCCTACAATGTCAGAGTTGAATAAACTATCACTTTGAGTCACGGTCATTAGCAGCCACCTCCGACAATTAACACGATGTATTGACCTTTGTATGATTTATAAAACATCATTGCATATAATAAACCCTATTGATTCATAAAGAACCTTTTTGGGCATTGCATTTATTAATACACGAAGTTGTCTTTTGTTTATTTTAAGTGGAACGGTTCGCAAGCGGTTCGTTTGTCATGTCATCATAGGGACTATTTTTGGAATGAATTTTCTGCTATTTAGAAGTTTTGGAAGCTTTCGTAAATATTTAGAAAAAGATATGTCAAAGCCCGATCCAATCTGCTAAGGGTGCATCAGGCAGGCCCCAATAAACGTCTCGAAGGACAAAAAATAAGCTTGAGAAATATTACTCGCGAAATTACAGTTACCACCATTAATCAAGACAACAGTTAAACTATTAAGGGAACAGTTAACGACGAAGGCACGGAACACATTCGCGGTGTTGCAGAATCACATCAAGGTACAAGACCGGTTTCACAATGTTTTCGGATGTGGCACGAAGAGAAAATTACCTGAAGCAAATAATAGAGGAGTAGGCAACGTTGTGACATCAACAAATTGCTCTACAGTTCGTCGTGGCGGGGAAAAAGAGTCGGTTGTGAAAAATAAAATTATTGTGTCAGCCTTTAAAGTAACTTTTAAACGAGTAATGGTACACCAACTATATCATTACAATGAAAAATAGTTGATGGAACTTTAAAACTTTTATGTCAAATGTACATTAAAGAGCTCTTTAAAGACGAAAATAAAAATGGGGGAATATCAGAACCTCATAGGAAGATACAAGCGAGTACTAAACAAGATGTAGCTGGGAATGAATAAAATAATGTAGATCAGTCATAAATAATGCTTCATTTACAAGCATATTTGATTGACAGTGAAAACGGTTTGCTCAATGGTGAATGAGAAGTGATTCACAATACAAAAACAAGCAAGTGCAGACTTATCATCATAACCTGTTTGTGCAACATTGATTTAAAGCCAAGAAGCATTGTTTTTTTTTTATTAAAATCTTTGGACAAAAGGACCAATCAATAAACTGCGCAATAATGTTGCACACGGCTTATTGATATGTTTTTAAATCGCGACAAATAAGATTATTCAGTGCCATTACTCAGTTATTGATGAATCATTAAGCTTGAGGAAACAAGCACCCACGCAACAATAAAGGCAACATATTTTTACAAAAAGAACATTCGAATTGATCAACCTGAAGATGCTTTTGACTGAAATTTCGGAAGCCATCAGGCGTAAACTGTCGAGCTGCTAACGTGACACGTGGAGCGTCAAGTCATCAACGCTGAATGACTCCGACATTCGATTAACTCCAGTTAATGACAAGAATTCTATCCCGACCATGATGGCACTTTTCGTTCTAATATCCCCAAAATTGATTGCTTCCGTACGTTTAAATTATTAGCCGTCAGAGACTGGCGTTAATCAAATGTTCAACAACGAACATGCTGATTAACCACAATTGATAGCAAAACCGTAATAATCTTTGCAGGAATCGTTGCTCCAGTTCGCAATTACAAGGAAATATTAACAGTAATTCTACCAATGAGACATGAAATTGGCGAAGATTAGGAAAACTGTTACGCTCCACACAATTTTAATTTCAAAGCCATTTCGAGTTTCAGTCAAGCAAAAAATACCGCAATAACTAAGAAAAAATATCGGCCATTGTTCACCGAAAAGTCTTGATTTAAAACCTGTATTAAGGCCTAGACTTCAATAAGAAAATGACTTGGAAGTTTTGGTCTTGTTTTTTAATCATGATACCGGTGGGACTGTTTGGAATGAACTTTTGCACAAAGCTATTGTTTCAGCAAAAACTACAGATACTTTCTTGAATACTTTCTTGCGGATATGATAAAAATAAATGCTAACAATGGCTTATGAGAGAAAACAGAAAAGACTAATCTTTGTTATTGAAGGATAATTTATTTCATAGTTCTCAGAAAAGAGCCGAAATTAAGAATAGTCATTACGTTTCATCTGGGAATCGTCAGATATCACGGCTCTTATTTCTTAAGCATGACGCATTAGCAATCTAGATCATGCATTTTAATAAAAGAAGAATATATTTGGTTTAACCTGACCTGTTTATCAAAATCAAAGTTAGAGGGGCGAATTTTGCGTTTATTCCGCTCCCGAATTCAGATCAAAGGAGAAAACGTAAGGAGTAATAAGACAAATATTTGGTACCTCACAATAGATGGGGCGTGATGTAGACGGGTCATCGACCATTTCACAAAAAGTGTTGCGATCTGACTGGGCTGTTCACACTCATTGCAGTTAACGGTATCGAGATATGGGGCCGACGCGAAATTACTGTTTAGATTTACCGAGCCAATTGAGAGTGCAGAGTAATTGTGTTTTACAAGCGTTGTATCCAATTAATGTTGGTAATGTGAGCACAGGCAGTTTAGAAGTGGGACAGCGATGTATCACAGGTACGCAATATACTCCACACAGGTTTGCAATTCTATAGCTCGACAAATTGCTATCGCGATCACGACTGGTTCAGGCTCGCACGTGTTTTTGGAATAATGGACGAATAGAAAGATTTTGTTTTTAATAGAAGAACTAAAAAAGGATTGTACAGAATTTTGATATTCGTCCAATCCAGGATAAGTGCCCGGGATTAGTTCCAATGCGAGAGTTATTATACAGATTACGTAATAACTATAACATTTGATATGGATATTTACAATGTTGTTAATCAAGCAATATAATACGGTTTCAATGTTTGAGATCAAATAAACCTAGTTGATAGACCGCCAGAACTAATTGCAGATGGTACGGCTCCTATTTGAAAACTTGTCTATTGATCGATGAGGACAACATTCAAAGGACCAGATGTACTAAAGCCTCGGGCCGAAGCTTGTCTATTGTGTCCGCAACTAAATAACTACTTGTAAAACAATAGAGCCTTCTAATAAATACGGTTCGAACGGCCGACATCTGGAAAATATAACACTTTCCTACAACGATTTTTGCCAACAATTTATTGGTAAATGTTTGGTGTACCAATATTTGATGATGGATCATCGAGAACCGAATACTTTCTAGATTTTTCGAATGATTTCGCTCCCTCGACACGGAATGCTCAAAAATATTAACGTAAAGAGAAAAATATATCCTTCGAAAATGAAATTCCGATAAAAAGGTAATTAGATGAAGGAAATTCTACAATACAATATTTTTATTACGACGTACAATAATAATAAAGCTCCGCTTTTCCTCAATATTTTTGTTACGTCAAACAATTTCCCAAATATTGCTTTTCTTTATGAAATGAAAATACTTTAGTATATCCACGAGTTCGGGAGTATTTGAGCCTGAGAGAGCCTGTTGAAACTTGGGCATTTATTACCGCCGAGGAGATAATGGATGTCGTTTTGAATGACAGACTCAACTAGACTCGGTGACTCGGTCACGGATGAGCACTTACTATGGCTTGGTATTTGGGACATGTATTGTACCGAACAACAAGGTCGATTTGTAAACTAAGACTTGTTTCAAAGCTATTCTAAAACATGTTAACAATTCCAAAATACTCGACATAGTATTAGATTTTCATCAAATTACTTTCACAACAGATACTGATAGAGATAGCATTACATAACTCGAAGTGTTAGTTGAACTGAATGCAATGAATGAAAGAAATGATTGTGAATCAGTAGAAAGAAAATACTACCATGAATGTGGATTAAAAATAGATCAGATAAATACAACCGAAGTCCAATTGCTGACGTGCCTATCTTAGAAAAGTAAACACAACTGGTTTGGCTTTCTTCAGTTTATCTGTTTGTATTAATCAGTCAGATAGAGCTAAGTTTGTTGATTATAGTCTAGTTCTCGCCTTTATAATGATACAAATTGTTTTTGAAGTCTTCGTTTGGGAACTCGGTAACCAGAACGTTCTTAATTTATGAATTTTGTAAGCATCGTGTTCACGGTTCAGACCTTTTCATATTTTGTTGTTTTTCTTTAAGCATCATTAAAAACACTTAAGAATAAAAACAATTATTCTTCTATTTGCGAGTTACCTTTTCTCTCGACTGACAAACACTTAACGCGTCGATTAGCCAGTTTAGTCAAGCTACTAATTTGATGGTCTATTTGGGCATGTCATGGTCATAAACATAATTTTATGAATAATACTGTATAATGATTGGTTGAATAAAATCTTTTGTTTTCACATTGTTAGAAACATTAGCTTCTTTGGTTCGAATTACAGAACCATACCTAAAGAATTACGAAGCCATTTAGTTGAATCTCCCAAATTGACTCTGACGACCTCCAAAATTTTCTAATGCCTTTGAGAAGTAGGACACTTCATCTACAACTGTTTTCTACGTACATGTGGGAGCATTACTAGCTATGTCACCAGCGTCCTGAGACAACTACTTCCTGCACATAGATAAAAAGTAGCCTATTATATGTCATTCTAATTTTAAAGCTATATTACGGACAAGTTTCATAAAAATCCATCCAGGTGTTTGCGTGAAAGAGGAACAAATATCCACACATACAGACAACCTATTCCTGAATCGTGACGTGTTTACTTAGTTAGATCCGTATTACCTTCTAGAGTTTCCTCGTATTGTTTACAGGCTTCAACAGCATTACATATTAATTACATAACGTATGCAAATTAATATTGTATAACGCATTTGCTAATCTCGTTTGTTACTAACTCGTATAATGGAGAAGGTTCTAATATATTTCCTTAGAGTTGGTATTAAATCGATCATCAAATATTCAGTATTGGGATTTTTTCTTCTCGTCTTCATAATTTATTTACAGGAATGGATAAAAGAAACCTATGCCCGGAGGATCGTAAATAAAATGTCGTCTAGATAGATCACTGAAATAAATATAGAAACCGACGGTAAAGTCACAGCTTAGCATTTTTGATTGAATAACACAATCATCTACATACACGAGAACAAAAAATGAGTAATACGTTCAAAACAGAACGTACGTCTAAAAATGCAATATTGCAGTTTAGCAACTGGTGCACTTGTTACCGGCAACCTTGCGACCGAAGCAATACCTTGTTAATTAGGCATTATGCTGATTACACGTTTAGGCTAGCCATGACCTCGATACTTTTAATTGCTGTTTTCCTTTATTTACAAATAATATAAAGTGTTCATAATCCATTGCTGATGGTTTTGAAGGTCGGCAAGTTTTATTGTTTTTGTGATTTGTGAACCTATTTTGAAAATTATTTTTCCCAATAATAAAACACGTTATTTCTGATTCGGCTACATTCGGGTACGGGATATAGTACCTTCGGGGCAAAGGTGCGAGAGTAACCATGCTTGGGTTGGGAATGCGATCAACTTGAATGCTTAGTCTTAATACAGTAACTGCCGACAATATTTGTCGCCTCACTCAACACCGAAAACTCACGAAAAATAAATTCAAAAGTTAATTTAACCGTTTTACACAACGGAACAATTTATAAAAGAGCGACACTTTAAAAATAACTACGTTAAAAAAAACCGACTTCAAA